>CAUOFW020001480.1:676917-804142 GCA_963454935.2 Ilex paraguariensis | reverse complement strand
CCCCCCCCCCCCCTCCAACCCAATTATCTTGCATTGTATATTTTTCCAACTTGTGTTCTCCGTGATGAAAACCCTAATGTAATCTGCAGGATATCTGCAGTAATATTTAACAACTGATGTTCTTCCACTGCATACGTGTTCTTTCTTTTTGGATTTGTGTTGGGTTCACCATTTAAGGGCATGTTTCTGCATATATGCTTCCCATCTTTGTGTTAAGGTTTCAATAGGGAATTGGCAATTGCTTTTTAAAGTTCTTAGCTTGCACTTTAGTGTATTCCTCTTTGGTCTCGTCTTTATTTAAAAACTGAGAAGGCTCATTATTATCAAAAGTATAATAATGAATAGTTGAGATTATGGTGAGAAAATTGAACTTGTGTGCTTTTCCCAGAGCCACTTAGTCCAGTGAATCTCTAGATGCTTTACTTCAATGGTGTGGTTGTGCTGCCACCATCATTCATGGACCATATGCACTTACTAGTCAATTCTAAGGTGACAGTTCCTAGGCTTAAGTTTACATTAATTTGACTTTAATGATATGAATGGGTTCAAAAGATGGGGTGTCCATTCAGATTTGACCTTAATTTGACAAACACATCCAGAGTGGCATCAAACCTGGAGAGGTAGGGGGCAAGTTGGACAAAACCCCACCTGAGTAAATATTCAGTGTACGGTGTTATCATATCATCGGTAATACATGGTACCACTACCATCCAGAGTTCACTCGAAATCAGTCAAACTCTTGACAACCCCAAAATGGAGGGTGCTCGGCCAATTTTCTTCCCCATGCTGTCACCCTATCACCAATTATGTTCATTTTGAAACTCATATTGCAAACATAAAATAAATATCAATTGATTGTGTACATACATGTATGATTATATATAATATTATTTTAATTTGAAATTGATTTGAATGCGAGTTTTGGAGTGAATCGCACCCCAGTAGTGTGCTAATTAAATCTATACCTATCAAACCATGTGCAGATCATTCTGACAACTTAACCTTGTACCATATGTCAAATTAATCTACGATCCAAATAACATTGGTATTTCCATCCAATAACAAGGTTGGATGGATAAACTCATATGGAACTTCACTATTGATTTGTGATACCAAATGTCTAGTTGTTGTTTTACATACCTAAGACAGTGGATTACATATATATGAAAAGATTAGTCGGAGTGCTCTAAAAATTTGGATACATCTTTCCTAATCAGCAAAAAGAGGGGAAAAAAACGAACAGGCATCCTCTTATCCCATGATATCCAGGAAGCTGAAAATCTTTATGAGAAAACGATATCCTAGAAAAGAAAAGGAACAGATGCAACTTTTATTCCATTCTAGACTCTGATGCCAGAAGTGACTTTCTCCCCTTTCTTTTTTTCTTGTGGTTCTTTTGGTACGAAGGATGAAAAGAAGGAAAAAATGAAACGTAAAAGGAATAAGTTTTTTATCCACAAAGGAAAGAAAGTTATTTTTTTTTTCTTTTTTGTTTGATAGAAGGGATGAAAACTAAAAGGGATATATTTTTCATCGTTTAATATTGGATGAAAATTGAAAGGAAAGGAAAAATATATATGTCCAATTTATAATTCTACCCTTAAATATATTAAGTGAATTTTTTATTACAAATCAATCCAATTAATTTGAAAAAGCATTTAATCCCCTTATTTTTGTTACAAATTAATTTTGGAGGAAATACAACAGTGAATTTATCTCCTGGTGATCGGCAAAAGATGTGTGAACTGGGAATGAAATATATCTAATAAGTAAAGGGTAAAAATGTTAACTAAAAAAATTATTATATTGCCTGCACTTTTTCCCTTCACTTACCACCCAAATTTGGGCTGAAAATATTTGGTGAGCTGGAAGGATAGAGATTTTCTCCCACTTTCTTCTCCTTCATACTTTCTTTTGGTACCAAACAATGGAAACATTTTCCTTTCCTTCCATTTTTCCTCTCTCACTTCTTTTCCACCGATTTTTCCACCGTACCAAAGGCACTATTGGAGTCATCTGTGTGAACAAAGAAGGAATAAATCATTTGAGTAAGAAACTGAAACCCAAGGGGGCGAAAAATGTATTGTTTTACTAATTCTTGTCAATTAAGCGAAGGCATATTTTGGGATTAGTTAATTTTCTTATTATTAATGTTGATCTTTTTCAGCTTTATAGGTTAACGATTTTGCAAATGGGTTTTTGTGTTTAGCAATGTTTTTGTATTATTCGCAACCAATTGCAACTAGGCTTGTTTTTTCTCAATGGGTCTAATTTTCTTCCCAATGGAAATCGAGTTAGTTAGATGTAAATGGATTTTTTGACTGGCTATCCACGTTCAAGCCTAAATCTATTCTTTTTTTTTTTTTATCAAATTCTAATGTGGATATACTTAAATCCGATCTAATTGTAATGTAATCCTACTCATTAAATTTATGGGGATATTAGTGTTATTTGTTGAAATAATTGAGGGCAAATTTTAGATGAAATTTTTTAAACTCAATCGAAATTGAGTTATTTGAATCAAATCGACCTTTCTAACTGTCAACAGATTGAAACATAAACTCTAAAAAATAGAATCTTGATTTGGGTTCGAATTTGCCGAGTCCCATGCAAATACAGCCTAGTTAGCAATCATTTGCACCATGGCTCATAAGAATCTTTCATATCTACTCCAGTAGTTGATCATCCAAATAGTTTTTAGATGTGCACATATGCAAATGTAATTAATTATTCACTTGATGAAGTCAAAAGAAATTCGAAAAGCTCAAATTTCAATGTAATGTCATACTTTGCCTAAGCAAAGACGGGTCTCGTCGTTGATCCTTTGTTTGGAAAGGACTTAATCAACTCGTCTATATTAGCACTTGAATTATCCTTGGATTTTACTCTCACTTCTTTGGATATTATTTTTGTGCGACTAATAACCACGTTTTAATTTTTTAAGGACTGAGATCTATGAAATGTGATATGGTAAGTACAAGAGCAATGTTAAATCAGTGAGTAAAAGAATATGTAAATTCGTGTGTTTATTTTCTATTAAAAAAGATCATCACCCAAGTTAGTTTTCTAAGAAGGAATCTTTTCAACCATGCATCCTTTGAACTCATGGTGGAAAATATAAACTTTGAACACACGCAATCATTGTCCAACTTTGATCTCTTTAATATGACACGTTTTTAGTAAAGAAAAAAAGATAATTTGTACCTAATTGGAGAATATAATTCACTAATCCGATCAATTACAGCTATTGCACTAAAAATGGGATCCACCAACTTTAAAACTCATAACTAATTTAATAATTACAATTGATTAAATTAATGTATTAAGTCCCAAAAAAAGTCCTATTTAGTAAAACACCAATAATCCATGTTGGAAAAGAGTAACGTTATGTTGATCAAGTTTTTTATTAAATTTTTTATCTCAAGTGATGTGACACAATTTTTATCATTAAATATTAATAAAATTTATTTTTTTTAATAGTAAAAACTATACTACATCACTTCAGGTAAAAAATATCTGACCAGTATAGCAATGTTGATTGGAAAAAGAAACCAGTGAAAGTGGAAAGAGTAGAGATAAGAATATAGGAGACACACAAAAGTAAGACTTGATGATAAAGAAATACCCCCAAAAGAGGGAACACACTAGTGGTGGAATTTTGCCACATAGGCTTTGGGAGCATCTAAGGAAACTCCATGGAAAGTGACACTGGCTTAAGCCTTTTTCAGTGCAAAGCCAATTCATTCATTGGATGCTAAAATTTATCTTTGGCAACATCACTTTGAAAAGGGCAAAAGATAGTGACCAATTGTAGCTTTATTTGTCTTCATTTAAAAATTTTAGAAAATTAAAGAAAAAGTGATCAATTATTACAACTTAGCCACTCATATCCTTCCAACACTGATCTTGACATGAGAGAGAGAGAGAGAGAGAGAGCCTTTGTTTTTTGCCCTTTTTTTTTTTTTTTTTTTTTTCTTATTTTGGTTTGTATTAGCTTTTGGTTGATGAGTCAACAAAGGTGGATTGATTTCATCACCCTAATAAAAAATGAATTACTAAAAAAAATTATGCCAATTGACTATTCTTTTTAATTATAACATATTCGGGACTCACACCCGATTTATAATTGAAAGTATTCAATTCTTTGTCTCATCTGCGTCGAAGAATTATGAAAAGATAAATCCTTTAATATAGTATTAGGAAGAGATTTGAACTCGAGATTTTCAATTCTGTAAATTGAATTTCTCACTAACTTATTCATTGCTTGACGGTCAATTGAACAAAATATAACTCTTTTATATTGAAACAATCTCATTGCATTTGAAAATGAGAGAAGCTAGTAGTACTAAACTTGTCTTATACCAGTTAGGTTACAATGACTATATTAATCTAATTAATGTAGCCAAGTTCCCCACGTATCAAGCATTTGAAGTTTTATATACATCATGCATTTGAATTTACTAATCTTTATTGAAACAACAATCTCATGGTCAAAGCTAATGGTAGCAATAGTATAGAGAACAAAACAAAGAGACATTTTAAAAAAAAAAAAAAACATTATTAGACAATTGTAATTCCCACACTGTCGTCACTAGATTAAGACACCAATCATGACGAGTTTTCATCATAGAAAATTTGCAGAATTGACATGGATGATAATAATAAGTCACAGTATTACAAAGACGAGAATATTAATTTTGTGCAAGAAAGTCCATGGCTGCATTGATGGATAATATACCATGTTTGGTATCGTCCATATTTTATTTTAGGGAGGAAATTTATAAGCAATAATTTCATAGTATTGTTAAATCAAGGGACCGGTGGTGGGTGATTGTCGCTTTTGGCTATTATATATTTTATTATATGAATTTACTTTTCAAGTTAGGTGGTCCATGTAATGTGCATGTATGAGTTATGTCACGTCATGGTGTGGATGTAATCTTTTTATGTTATAAATTTATTTTTATCTTTTTAAAGTGTGGCAGCATTGACAATAACATTTCAAAGTTCTAATCTTTTTAAAGTGTGGCATGCATAAACCTGATAATACCGACACGAAATTAGGAGTTAAAGAACGAGTTCACAATACGGATTTAAGAATAGTAACATGATAAAATAAAATAGGTTAAGTTAGTGTTAAATACTAATAAGATAATTTTAAAACGACAAGTCGTTTAACTAAGTTTAATATGAAGAAATTATTTCATTATCCTTATATGATTTGATAATTTTTTATGTCATATTGCTATCATCTAGGTTGAGTGAATTTTCTGTCTATAGAACTATGGATGGCGGTGGGTCTAGTGGAAAGAGAATGGGGTTGGTTTAATATTGACTTTTTGATTAAACGTTATTTATGTTGACCTAAACATGATATAATTAATAAATAAACTTACTTATTAAAATAAATTTAGTTTGAGTTAATATGTATGACACAATTGATTATATGAATTAATTTATAATTAATTAATACCTTGACAAATTCAAGATAATATAACTCGAACACAATACCATATAAGTGGATCAATGGTTTTTTTTTTTTTTTTTATGGTCAAGGAATATAAGTTAATTTATGTGCGTTTCGACTTATCTCTTCCTCGATTTCGTCAAAGTCAAACCATCTGTGTTAAGACAAAAGAATTCATGAGGAATAAATCATTCATGGTTTGACTTCAAAGATCAATATATATCATATTAAAGCTAAGAAATTAAATTCTTAATTTATAAATACATAAAAACATTAAACTTGATCTATTTTGATCCAATAATACAAATTTAATCCAATACACTACTCAATGTCAAACAACTAACAAATTACAACTTACCTCTCTCTTATCTCTTTTGATCTCTCTCTTTTTATTTTGATTTAAATTGCATGATTAAAAAAAGAAAAAAATAAATTATTATTTAAAATATAAATATTACACTATTAATACTCATAAATATTGAAAATAATGATTATATCATATTTAACAATATTAATGTGACATAACCATTTAATAAACAAACTTGATGTTTTAATATTTAAAAATATTGATGTGACCATCAAGTAGGATGGTCTAATGGGACATGAGTCTTACTTCCCATCTTAAAATTGGAAGTTTGAATCTTGAATTCTCCATTGGGGGCTTGATGGTTGACCGTTATACTAGTCTAGTTAGATCTATTCCTCTATTTCAGGAGTGATCAAGAATTTTATGATCCCACCAGTAAAAATCTATCAGAATAATCGTCGGATACACTTTCTTATTTCCACCTTTTTTTGAAGGACAAAAAAAAAAATATTGATGTGATATAATACTTGGTGTCTCTTCGCCGAAAGTTATTGATAATATTTTTCAGTAGTAGGGTCGCCACGGACAAACCTACTCGTCTAATACTTCTTATCACTCCTTACAATAGTACAGAAAAGTCACACATAGTTGTTGAAACTTTGAACGTGTCCTGCGCCACACCGACTTGACATGTGGTTCCCTAACTCACGATATATTCAAACGACACGATACTTTTAAAACATTGTTCATTAAAAAAAAAAAGAAAGAAATATAATTTTGGGACTTATTATTAATCCTATAATTTATATTAATTTGGGATCTAAAATTGAATAAAATATTTAATAAATATAATATTGTTTGTAACAAAAATGACTTCGAAAATGTAGTGGGTTTTTAACTTTTTGAAAAATTGTATTATTTTCAATTCTTATATGTTTTTTTCACGCAAATTTCAATGAAGTAGAAGACTACGATACAAAAAAAAATGGGTATTGTACCGTCATGTATAAATTTTATAATTTTTTTTTATAAATTTTAAAGGTTATTTATAATTTTTAAGTGTACTTAGAATCAATTATAAAATTGCTAGAATTGATTTGAAGTACCCCAAAAGTTATAACCTAATAATTTTATGACCGATCTCAAGTATTTTTAGAAATTGTATATAACTTAAAAAAAATATTATAACTGAAACTTTAAAAATTATAATATGACCCAAATATATATATATATATTTTAAGTAAGAAAGAGACACGACCCAAGACTTCAAAATCATCTATAATGTCAAACCGTTGAACCAAGGCAATTGTGAGATTTGAACCGACACTCTCAAAGGATCCAAGTTCTAATACTATAATATATAAGACTAGCAATTATTCTAAAAACAAACTTAAGACTATGGAAAAATGGTCCCACAATGCATACAAAACTTTCAACATCTTCCACCTATTTTCTCCTCTTAATTAGACCATGGAGGACTTTGAACCTCGGATGTAAAAATGACTTGTATCTACATAGATTTTGACTTCCACCATCTCCCTTCAAATTTTCTATTATATTTTTCACTCAATTTTATTTTACCATGTATGAATGAAGGGTCCATATGTACATAATGGGTCCCACATTAGTTTACATGGTGGGAGATTTATTGGTGAGTAAATTTGTGTGAAAAAAGTAACGGGGAGAGAGTCTCAATCCATTTATAAGACATCCATGATCGATGGATGAATACGAATCTGAGTATACACGATTATATATAAGTCATGTATAAGTTGAATAATTTTTTGACAAGATATAATTTAAACATGTAACATGATGTGATTGATTAACCATTCAAATAATTAGTCTTCTAGTTCCGGGAGTAGGACTTGACTATACTATTGACAAAAAAAAAAAAATTGGTACCGTATCTTTAAATATTATTATTTTAATAAATGTTTTTATAATTTTTGTAACTTATTTTATAACCAAAAAATTTATCATTTTGTGGGTGTTTTTTCGACTACTGTAATGTTTTTACCACTTCTCTTTGATACAAAAAAAAAAATTATTACTTTTGTAGACGATTTACTATCTTTGTGGATATTTTTATCACTATTATATAATTTTTCTTCAATATCATAATAATAATAAAAATACTCATAAATATGATAAAATATCGATACAACAATAATTTTTTTTTTTTTTGTACCATAGACAACTCCTTAATTGTATGCACTCTTGTGAGTAATGGTCGCATGTGAAGAAAGGTATCGAAGAACTTGGTACCTATTATTTGAACCATTTTGGGTTTGGTGTAAGTGACAAAAAATGCAAAGCTACTTTACCTAGAAAAGCTAGCAACTATTTAATGCATTCCCATTGAGTTTTTGGACCAAAATTCCTTATCAATTCTAAAGCTAAACCGCATTAGCATAATAGTGATTGGTAAGTGGCAAGTGCAAGATAAAGGACACTCACCAAATATGTTCCATGGTCGTATAAAAAATTAATGTTTTTTATATTATATTAAAAAAACTTATTTTGAGTTATGAATTTTCATTCAAAATATTTGTACTCAATAATCATTAAAACAATTATATATTCCATTTTTGTGAATAAGACTTCGGTACAAACGTATTGAAAATAATTTATAGTTATTAATTTTAGTTTGAATAATTTGAATCTATTAAGTAAAAAAATTCAAACGTTTCAAGTTCTTATTCGATAAAAAATAAATGTATGGTATGAAGAGTTAGACTCTAATTTTTAAATTTATTTACAAAAAATAAAAATTATAATTTTTTAAGTCATGTTATAAATTTTATGAGTCATCTTTCAACTTTTGAGGCATTTTTTTATGACTTTTAGAGGTACTTAAGATCAATCATACTCTAAGTAACTCCAAAATTTAAAAATTTAATCATGAAACTTATGAATTAGGGTGTAATATTAAATAATTTTTGGCTAGTAATATTAAATAATTTTTGGTTAATAATATTATTTAAATTTAATTTATTAATCTAATTTATCATATTTATTAAATTAATTTATAATCTCAATAAATACTAAAATTTATTGTCAATTCAATAATTATATCAATAAATTAAATTTAAATATGTATATATTTTATTTTAATCCTCACCACGTTATTATTAAGACAAAGAGGAGATTAATGAATGCGCTGTTGTGCGCGTGAAAGGCACGACCCAGTCATCGAACGAATTATAATTGTTAAAACAAGTCAGAATCATAAAGGAAAGCAATGTGGAAATTCACTTGGGAAATGACTCAAAAGGCTTTGGAATGAAGCATTTGTCACCATCCATTTCAGACGACAAGTCTTATTTACTTGTCTCTCTTTGGCAGTTGTCCAACCTTATCTTCTACCGAGTGAACTCACGCGCTTTAGCCCTTCGAATTGACAATCAACTGAGTTCAGCTACAATGGCAGTACCCTCATAATAGTTATCATGCAACCCTCACCCATCTTTTTGTTTTTTTTGTTTTTTGATACGATATGGTAGTTGTAGAATTTTTTATTTTTTATTTTTTTAAAAATATAGTTCAAGAAGACTATTAGTTTATGACACGTTTTGTGAATGGTTTGTTTGCCTGGATCTTAGTCTGAACCATATACGAATTTGTTTTATCCGGATATCAATTAAAAGTTTAATTCATTAATTCGATCTGATCCGAATCCGTTTAATTTTTATTAAACGAATTTGAATTTGGATATATATTAATTAAATCTAGTAAGAATTCCCCTCCCTACGGCTGTTCTTTTTCCCTTTATTTTCACTTTTTGTTATTGAATTAGGTGAATAGATGATGAAATTAAATTAAAAATGTTGGAATTAGGTGATTTATTGATGAAAACTAAACTAAAATTTAGCAATAATTTGATGAAATATTTTATTATTTGAGTAATTTTGTAGAAATTCAATTTATTCAGATTGGATCGGATTATCAGATCGAATGTTCAATTATTAATAGGTTCGAATTTGAATTATGATATTGATATCCTTCGTATTATCAGATCGAATTGAGATTCAATTTTTTAAAACAAATTTGAATTTGCACTGATTGAGATTTGATTTGAAACTGATCCGTTGACAAACTTACTTATTATTTTGAATTCGACGTAGCTGGTAAAAAAATAAAATTTTGATTAAATTATTCAATATAATTGCTAAAGTTGACTTAAATTCATAATGATATGATTCTGACTCAATTGCTAGTGTACTTTCTTTTNGAGTAATTCCAAAATTGATTTCGTTTTAGTGGTTCATTTTTGAGCATTTAAGTGGTTTTTGTAATACGGTAATATTATGCGTTATCTGGTGCCGTTGTTTGAATCTAATTACTCATATGTTCTATATTTATGTGCTGTAGGTTGGAGCATGAGTCTGGGTTTTTCTTCAACATGAGACATNGGGTAATTCCAAAATTGATTTCGTTTTAGTGGTTCATTTTTGAGCATTTAAGTAGTTTTTGTAATACGGTAATATTATGCGTTATCTGGTGCCGTTGTTTGAATCTAATTACTCATATGTTCTGTATTTATGTGCTGTAGGTTGGAGCATGAGTCTGGGTTTTTCTTCAACATGAGACATTTCGAGGAAATGGTGACGAATGGTGATTGGGATGAGGTGGAAAAGTATTTGTCTGGGTTTACTAAGGTTGATGACAATAGATACTCAATGAAAATTTTCTTTGAGATCCGAAAGCAGAAATACCTAGAATCCCTAGACAAGTAAGCCATGACGGTGTAGTTGGAATGTGCATTACATGTCTCATTGCCTCAGCATTCACTTTGGTCTCTTGTGGCTTATATAAACTGATTTTACATGTCTTTTTGTTCTTAATTATAGGAAGGATCGTGCTAAAGCTGTTGATGTTTTAGTTAAGGACTTGAAAGTGTTTTCGGCTTTTAATGAAGAGCTGTTTAAAGAAATAACACAGCTTTTGACTTTGGAGAACTTTAGGTGTGGAAGAACTTATCTTTGAGTGTTGTTTTATCAGTGATTTATTATTACCAACCTTGTTTATCAAAGTGTTTCTGTATATTTTCATGGTTTTAATTTGATTATGTAATAAATTGCAGAGATAATGAGCAATTATCAAAGTATGGAGACACCAAGTCAGCCAGGGGTATAATGCTTGCTGAACTCAAGAAGTTGATTGAAGCAAACCCCCTTTTTCGTGACAAGTTAAACTTTCCTATCTTGAAGAACTCCAGACTGCGGACCCTGATTAATCAAAGGTTACTGTTTTGTGGTGTAGGGGTTATTTCTTCAGTTTATGAGTGAAGATATTTGTTTTGTCTTGACATTCATCTCTCTTGTGTTGCAGTTTGAATTGGCAGCATCAGCTTTGTAAAACTCCAAAGCCTAATCCTGACATAAAAACCCTGTTTGTAGACCATTCTTGTGGACAATCACAGCCAAATGGTGCTCGGGCCCCCTCCCCCGTAACTAATCCTCTAATGGGTGCTGTTCCCAAGGCGGGGGGGTTTCCACCGCTGGGTGCTCATGGGGTGAGTGAAACTAAGAAAGATTTACTCCATTGGAATTAAGTTATTTGTACTTTCCAATCTTCAAAAGCTTGACTTAATTTTTGTCTCTTTAGCCATTTCAGCCAGCTCCGGCTCCACTGCCAACATCTCTTGCAGGATGGATGGCTAATCCATCTCAGGTGCCTCATCCTTCAGCTTCCGCTGGGCCCATTGGTTTCATTGCACCTAATAATGCAGGTACTTATGGCATATATCTGTACGTGGAGTAGCTTTGTTTTTTGTATTTTGAGATGTGGCGTAACTGAGTTTTTGCTGGGAAGGATGTTTATGAAATGACACTAATTTTCAATCTATATCCCACCTGACTTGACTTGCTTTTTCTCAAAACTGATGCCTTTTGCTTCTGTGTATTCTCTGTTCTTGTAGCAGCTATATTAAAGCGCCCTAGGACTCCTCCTGCAAACAACCCAGCCGTGGACTATCAAACAGCTGATTCTGAACATGTCTTGAAAAGATCAAGACCTTTTGGAATATCTGATGAAGTATGGCATGACCATCCTAATTTATTTATTTGTTGTGGACTTCATTGGGAGTACAAGCTCTATTACTAAAATTCAGAGTTTTTTCGTATTAATCTATACTACTATTAAAAGTACCTTAACATGGAAAACTTTTGATTCACTATTTTACCCTTATAAAAAGCTATAAAGGCTAACATGTCATTTTGTATTTAAATATATAAATTATTATTATATCCCTATGTATTTAAATAGGAAANCTTATTAATCTATACTACTATTAAAAGTACATTAACATGGAAAACTTTTGATTCACTATTTTACCCTTATAAAAAGCTATAAAGGCTAACATGTTATTTTGTATTTAAATATATAAATTATTATTATATCCCTATGTATTTAAATAGGAAATTAATCTCTAACAAATCATGTAAATCTCTTTATCTTTGTAAAACTTTTGAATGGTCATGTTTAACATGATATATATAAAAAGTATTATTCTTTTTTTTTTTCAAAATCCAAATATTAATACATGTCCATAACTCTATTGATACAATATCATTTCTAATGCCTAAAAATGAATATATATAACTTTTTTCTTTATTCACAATCAAAATAATTTAGTAAAAAACTATTGAAAAATCTCTAATGCCAAAAAATGGATATATATATATAATTTTTTACTTCATTCATAATCAAAATAATTTAGTAAAAAACTATTGAGGCACACAGTAAAAACAAAAAAAAATCGAAAAAAAAAATCTATAACCCTTACTATTTGATAACTCGAATGAAANAAATCTCTAATGCCAAAAAATGGATATATATATATAATTTTTTTCTTCATTCATAATCAAAATAATTTAGTAAAAAACTATTGAGGCACACAGTAAAAACAAAAAAAATCGAAAAAAAAAATCTATAACCCTTACTATTTGATAACTCGAATGAAAGAATTACAGAAAATGAGTCAATTGGATTTTAATAGTTATGAAGAGAATATAAATAATTTAAGTATGATAAATATAAGATAATATCTAATTTTAATATATTATTAGATTTTTTTTGTGCGTTTTATCAAATATTTCAATAAAAAAATTTACGTGCAATGCACGTAGTGCATTGCTAGTTTTATAAAATATCCCTTTGCATAACTCGAGCCTTGANTGTGCGTTTTATCAAATATTTCAATAAAAAAATTTACGTGTAACGCACGTAGTGCATTGCTAGTTTTATAAAATATCCCTTTGCATAACTCGAGCCTTGAAGATGCATATGAATTCATGATTGCGGGTCTTAGATGTGTGATTTATTCAACTGCTGAAAAATTGTGTTTAGTTTGTCAGAATTGGGATTTGATTTTTTTTTCTTCATTCAGTGTGTGTAGTAATTTACATTAGTCCTTTATTTATGTAAATGTGCCATGTTCTGGCTTTCATTACTTAGGGAGTAGTTTAGATTCATTTTAACTTCGATTGTAGACTGCTCCCTTACTGTTAAACGACAGGTTTTGTGGTTAGTTCAATTGTGTAAGCAATTTATTATTTTGGTAACAATATTGTAATTGGAGAAAAATCAGTACACAAGTGAAGGAGGGTGTCTCCTCCTAAAAAAACATTAAAAAAAAACTATCCTCCTGATTTAAAAAACCTGAACTCTAGCCAAAATAAGCATTCAGTATATCATCTGCATGATGTGAGTGATTTAGGTTTCTGCTTTACTGTCCGGAAAGGTGGTTTATATTTTAGTGTTACCGAGGCATTTTTCTTGTTGAAATGGAAGCAGCATATTTGATGGCAGGATAGTATTTGGTGTAATGAGGACGACAGTGAATTATCTCATGCTAGTATTAGGAATTAATTGAATCAAATTGTTGATAGGCATCTGCTTTTTGTTCCCTGTTTATTTAAGGTTGCAGTAGCATCTAATTTTAGACTGAAAAGTAGGTTATGTAAGTATACAAGCAAGATTATAACAATTATGCAAGATGGTTAAAATGGCTTGACTTGGAGCATTGATTGCTTTAGATTGAAGCAAAGAATAGAGAAACGAAAGGAAGAACTTTTGGTTCTGGTGTCATCTCATACAGTTCTCCATATATGCTCTTTCTTTTGAGGTTCCATTTATTGTGTTTTTGTGCATTCGCACAAATACACATCTGATGTGTAACGTTGTCTTATCTACCTTACAATTTTTGTGCATGTTATTTGTTTGACATTGAATGCCTGAAGTTTATTTCGTAAAGGGTCTTGCCTTCACACCAATTGACGATGTTTGTTGAGATTGACCAATTGTACTTTTGCACCTTATAATTCTTAGCAGGTCACTAATATTCCTATCAATATTTTACCTGTTGGATACCCCAGTCAGAGTCATGGTCAGAGTTCATACTCGTCCGATGACTTGCCCAAGGCTCTTGTGATGACTCTGAATCAGGGTTCACCCGTCAAGAGTATGGATTTTCATCCTGTAGAGCCAATCTTACTTCTTGGTGAGCTCCCACCGGCCATAAAGAATAGAATTTATATTCTAGCTTCATTTTTCAGTTTTGGTTCTGTAGACTTATAGAAGCTAGATATCAGATGTACTTGCTGATGTGTGTTAATCTTTAGTTGGAACAAACACGGGAGAGATCATGGTGTGGGATCTAGTTAGTCGTGACAGACTTGCTCATAGAAGTTTCAAGGTTTGGAATATCGGAGCATGGTCAATGGCTCTGCAGGTTTGGCTTCCAAATCAAACCAAACTTCAGTGAATATAATTATGATTGATTCATCTATGTTTTCCAACTTTTGAGTATTTTTTATGTTCTTAAGAGTCACTTTGACTGATTTTTGAATTTTATATTAGGCATCTCTTGCTAATGACTATACTGCATCAATTAACCGTGTGATTTGGAGTCCTGATGGCACCTTAATTGGTATGTATATGAGTAGGGGATCTGTGTACATTGTAGTATTTATCTGCCTTCATGCTTACATGCATCCTAGAAAACACGCTACTTCTCACCGGGAATTTTTTTTTTTTTTGAGGGTGACGATGGGCATTGTTTTGATATTTCTTGAACCCACTTCAGGTGTTGCATACTCCAAGCACATTGTGCACATATACTCCTACCAAGGTGGTGATGATCTAATAAGAAACCACCTAGAGGTATGTGCTTGTTCTCATCTTCTTGGGAGTTCTTCTCTCTCTCTTTTTGATAGTTTTTTTGGACTTAATAAACTATATGTCTTTATTGTTTAGGCCTCTCCCTCTGTTGTTTGTTATAAGTCGAATGTACATAACTAATACTAACACGATCTTGATCAAATTGGTTATCCAGATTGAGGCGCATGTTGGTAGTGTCAATGATCTTGCTTTTTCTTATCCAAATAAACAACTTAGCATCGTCACATGTGGGGAGGACAGGCTCATTAAGGTTTGTTTACTTTCTTATCATTGGTTTCTGTAATATGGGAAGAGTTGGATTTCAGGCAGTTGAGTTTCTACGTTCTACAGGTATGGGATGCAGTAACAGGGATCAAGAGGTATTCGTTTGAAGGTCATGAAGCACCTGTATATTCTGTATGCCCACATCACAAAGAAAATATTCAGGTGTGATTAATTTTGTGTATGTTTTAATGGAAGCCTGCAAGCTGTAGTTCTGCTAGCTTCACCACCTAATCAAATTACATCTTTTTCTGAAATTTTATGAGCAAATATGAGGAATTGTATGCAGAAACTTTTTTATTTAGGGTCTTCTTGTGATGAAACTTTGATAAGACTGATGATTTGCTGGTCTGTCTGTTATGTGATCACCTTTTTGTTTTTAGTTATATCCTTTAGAGACTTATTAGATATTCCTTCTCTCTTTCTTTCTTTTTAAATTCTTGCTGGAATTAGTTGGACTGCATGCCAATGGCTTGTATGTGTGCCCCAGTGGATCTGCGCCAAGTTGCATTAATCAGCTTTTGAGGTCTCAATCACATTTGTATGCATCAAAGCCTTGAACATTACGTTTTATTATTTCAATTGACATGTAAATGATAACAGGTGTAATACCTCAGGACTGGGAATTAATAGTTTTTTATGTGATCTGGCGTTCAAAATTAGTTGTGAGTAGAAGTGATTAGAACAGGAACATTGCTAGCCAGGGGCTCGGCATATAAAAAGCGTATAGGACTGTAAGTCATTGGAATTTTTTGGAACGTGATTTGTCATTGCTCATGATTCTCGAACAGGTGTGTTTGTAGAACATGACCAAGCATTTTTTTTGAAGTGTCCTCCCTGCCTCCTTGTGAACTTAGATGTCTCTCGCACTCATTTGAAGGGAACTTTCCTTGTGTTATTTTAATGCATTTATCTTACAATTGATCTTTTATATATCTGTTGTATTTGATTTGTTTGTATTTTCTTTCCCTTCTCACCTCAGTTTATCTTCTCAACGGCAATTGATGGGAAAATAAAGGCATGGTTGTATGACAACATGGGTTCAAGGGTTGACTATGATGCACCAGGTCATTCATCTACCACCATGGCATACAGTGCTGATGGAACAAGGTTCATAAATGATTTATATCTTACACTATTCTGATTTCCATTTCTTGTTATTAATGAGTTGACTGTTGCTGCATATCTTTTAATGATATCTCTGTTTGATCCTATATTGGGTAACTCATAGGTTGTTCTCATGTGGGACCAACAAAGAAGGAGAATCATATATTGTCGAATGGAATGAAAGTGAAGGAGCTGTGAAGCGTACATACATTGGTCTTGGTAAGCGATCCTTAGGTGTTGTGCAATTTGATACCACTAAGAATCGATTTCTGGCTGCTGGTGATGAGTTCATGGTCAAATATTGGGACATGGACAATCTTAATCTATTGACAACCACTGATGCAGAGGGTGGATTACCGGTAATAGTCAGATGTTTCAGTCGATGAAAATATTTCTGACACTTTACCTGCTAACCTAACCAACCATCCTGTTGTTGATGAATCTCTAGGCTTCTCCTTGTATCCGATTCAACAAGGAAGGGATATTGTTGGCCGTTTCAACAAATGAGAATGGCATTAAAATTCTAGCAAATACAGATGGGTTTAGGCTACTGCGAACTGTGGAGAATCGTTCATTTGACACTTCTAGAGTTGCCTCTGCGGCTGTAGTGAAGGTAAATGGGTCTTTAAGCTTGATAGCTTTTGTGTAAGAATGTTATTGAAATGCATCATTTATATACAGGCCCCCATTATGAGTATGGGCACATTTGGTGCTCCTAATGCAACTGGTGGATCCGGCATTGTAGATCGAGCTACTCCGATGGCNGCTTGATAGCTTTTGTGTAAGAATGTTATTGAAATGCATCATTTATATACAGGCCCCCATTATGAGTATGGGCACATTCGGTGCTCCTAATGCAACTGGTGGATCCGGCATTGTAGATCGAGCTACTCCGATGGCATCCATGGTGGCCCTGGTGAGTGTTGCTTTCTTATTTGAGAGGAAGCCAACTTTTTCCATAGATTGCACCACATACTTGATTGGATGTACATTCACTGAAGTCATGGCGCATGAAGTAATCTCCGTTTTTATTTTGAGTTCTTGTAGAATGGTGATAATCGAATGTTGGTGGATATAAAGCCCAGAATTGCAGATGAGTCAGCAGACAAATCTAGAATCTGGAAACTGACGGAGATTAATGAGTCATCGCAGTGCCACTCTTTGAGGCTACCAGATAATTTCTCAACAATGAGGGTATGGGTTATATCAGTTCAAGCCTATAAAAGAATAGCTTCTTAATGAATTTTTTAACCCTTAAAACTTAAGTGTCCACTATTTGTAATTAAAAAAAATAACTGTCTGATATGTGATCAAACTCTTAATCTCATGTCTGATTTGTTGTATTACTGGTGGAATGCTGTCTAATTTATTTTATTTTTGACTTCTACTTCCTGCTCCATTTTCTTCTCTCTCTCTCTCTCTCATGCACAGGCATACCACACACATGGAAAGGAAAAAGAAAAAATTGCATTCTAAATTTAATTTAGTCAATAAAAATATTTTATGGATGCAGTTCACTAAATTTTAACTTGTTTCATACAGCTGATAATTCATTTTTTTGACCGATCATGATCATATTAANTGTATGGACGCAGTAAACATATTTGTAACTTGTTTCATACAGCTGATAATTCATTTTTTTGACCGATCATGATCATATTAACTAAATGAAACAGGGGAATTCCATTGATCAAGTTGCATTTGACACGACTGCACAAGCACGCCATTATTCAGTTTTGTCTTAATGATCTAGAGAAAAGGAGAGGTTCATAAATTCAAACTAGCATTCTTCCGTTTGCATTCTTTGACCCCTTCACAACATCAGTTGCAATTTAATTTCTACGCTTAGCCTGTCTTGCATTAGATTTATCTGGGAGTCAAAAATTTAGAAACTTATTGGGCTTTGCTTTTCTTTCTGAACTCATTTTATCTCCTTTTCTGTGTCCTTGCTATTAATTCAGGTTTCCAGGTTGATGTATACAAATTCAGGACTTGCCATACTAGCGCTAGCAGCCAATGCTGTGCACAAGCTCTGGAAATGGCAGAAGAATGACCGAAACCCATCTGGGAAGGTATTCTAACTGCACTAAAAAATTTGCCTTGTTGAATTCGTATGTTAAAGTCTATAGCTTGTGCCTTTACTCAATTTGCCTTTTGTAGGCAACTGCGAGTGTTGCACCACAACTATGGCAACCTTCAAGTGGAATATTGATGACAAATGATACTAGTGATACAAATCCTGAAGATGCTGTTCCATGCTTTGCACTGTCAAAGAATGATTCTTATGTTATGTCTGCTTCGGGAGGAAAAATCTCTTTATTTAATATGATGACGTTTAAGGTAAGTTGCTTTGCTCCTCATTTTCTGTTCTTTGCTCCTACACTTTACTTGGCTTATATCTTACTTCTGCAGCTCTGCTGCTTAGCAGTCATGATGGAGGGATCTATTGGCAAAAAAAAAGGAAATTATGATGTGGGAACTTGTGATGAATAATGACAGTTTTCCTAAGCTCTTTACTTCTATGCAAGGCTTTATCCTCCAGGTCCTAATTGACAATTTGGGATGTTTAATACTCATGCAAATTAGTGGCAGAATAATTGCTCAATCTATGGAGTTTGGCCATGCTTAATTTTTCTTGGAAGGGTGCCCCCCCTCCTCCCTTCTCTTCCTTATTCTGGGCGTAATGGAAGTTATTTTTTCAAAATGATATATGGTGGATGAAGATAATATAGATGACAATTCTAGGCTAAATGACTGAACTTGGAAAAAATTTTGGTGGGATGTTTTTGTATGGGCGGAAATTTTCTGCAGCTCATCTTCATTATTTGTACATTAACTCATTTTTTCCGATGGTACATTTACTGTTTTGCTGTCACCAATGCAGACAATGACAACATTCATGCCCCCTCCACCAGCAGCGACATTTCTGGCATTTCATCCGGAAGACAATAATATTATCGCCATTGGCATGGAGGACTCTTCTATCCAAATATATAATGTCCGGGTTGATGAGGTTGTCCCCAATTTAGATTGAAGCATAAAGTTTGAGAGTCAAATTTCTTGATAGATAAGCATGTTAAATTCTGATATTGCATTTGCACAGGTTAAAACCAAGCTCAAAGGTCATCAAAAACGAATAACAGGCCTTGCCTTTTCTAATTCTCTTAATGTGCTTATATCTTCTGGAGCTGATTCACAGGTAAGAGTTTGGAGGCCTTGTGTAGCTTTTGGATGCTTTTCCACTTGAAAAGCAGAGTAATCTACAATTATGAAAGCCAAAAAACCATAAATTTTGTTCACACATAGCTTTCTTTGGAGCTCTCCACACGTATTGTAGACTTGATTGGAGGGTGAAATTAAATTACTATTATATTAAGTAAAATACATATTTCGTCTTAGACTGTTTCAGGGCTTTTTTGTATTTCAGATTTGTCTCTGACAAGCACCTTATTTAGTGTATTTCATGTTTACTTTGTTCCTTGTAGTCCATGCTCTTCATTTCATGAAAAGTTCATAAATTGGCAATAATTTGCGTATTGGAATTATTTATCCCGTGATGCCATTTTGTTTCTACAGTTGTGTGTTTGGAACACAGATGGATGGGAGAAGCAAACAAGTAAATACTTGCAGATTCCAGCTGGGCGTGCAGCTGCTCCTATTGCAGATACCCGTGTACAATTTCACCAAGATCAGACACATTTACTAGCTGTACATGAAACTCAGATAGCCATATATGAAGCACCTAAAATGGAATGTCTTAAGCAGGTGTGTATGTTCTTAATTAGGTTATTTATATTTTCCCCGAATGTAGCTTATTTATATTAAACATCTTCACTTTCAAATTGTGTCAAGTATTTTATTTTTATTACCAGCACTGGTTTTGTCCCTAATTTCGTGGTGAGCTATTTGATAAGCCTATAATTGATGCCATTGCATGGATCTTGTTTTATACTTTATCAGCATGTGTATTGTGTACGAGTACAACTTAACAGACCTTCTCCTAACATTTTTGGGTTCTGCTACATGAATCATGTTTCACAAGGATATAGTTTTCACCATAAATTATAATGTTTTTTTATTAACAATTGATCTTTCTGTAANGCATCTTGTTTTATACTTTATCAGCATGTGTATTGTACGAGTACAACTTAACAGACCTTCTCCTAACATTTTTGGGTTCTGCTACATGAATCATGTTTCACAAGGGTATAGTTTTCACCATAAATTATAATGTTTTTTTATTAACAATTGATCTTTCTGTAATAGTGGGTTCCTCGAGAAGCAAGTGGGCCAATTACACATGCTACGTATTCCTGTGATAGCCAATCAATATATGTCAGTTTTGAAGATGGAAGTGTAGGCATTCTCACTGCTTCAACACTTAGATTAAGATGTCGAATTAATCCTGCTTCCTATCTACCTAACAATCCGAGGTAAATACTTTTTGACTACCTATAAAGGTGATTTTGTTGCATTTCTCTTTCAAATTTTCTTCTAAATTTTTAATAATTGTAATTCTGCAGTTCAAGGGCCCATCCGCTTGTCATTGCTGCGCATCCATCCGAACCTAATCAGTTTGCATTAGGACTTACTGATGGTGCAGTCTGTATACTCGAGCCACTAGAATCAGAAGGCAAATGGGGTACCTCACCTCCTCTTGAAAACGGTGCTGGGCCTAGCACCACTTCTGGTGCAGCCAGTGCAGATCAACACCAAAGGTGACAAGTCTCTTGTGCATGCATGTTGTTTACCTTGAACCATGAGTGTATCGTATCCACTGCTTTCATGTGGTTTTGCACGGTTTCCCATCAGTTTTATTTTCAAGGGAAGATGCAAGATTTGGGTAGTATAACTGTAGGATACTTGAACTCAGTTTGTCGAGCCAGTTTAGAGGGTAGCATCAGATCAATTCAAAACTGAGACATGCCGCCATTTTGTCCTGTGGGATGTTGAGCAAAGTTTGGGTTCATGGTGTGAATGCATAAGATGACACTAGCAAAGAGGGAATGTGGTGTTCTTTCAACTTGTTGGAGGAATTCAGCAGAGTGATGAATTAGCCTGGTGATTTTTATCATAGAAATAACTTTAGTTGCTTCAAAGGTTCTGTTATAAGTTTTTTTTTCGGTAAGTTCTGTTAGAAGTTATGTCAATTAATTTGTTCTTTCAAGAATTATTGTTTTTCGTTCATGTACAATGCTATGTAGTTTGATCTGTTATAGGCTCACTATTGGTGGCTGGTATCTAGACTTGTGCTCCTCTCTCTCGCTCATGTTATTTTTGTTTTGGTACTCCAAAAAAAAGATCTGGGTGACAAGAATACATTTACTATCAACAATTACTCGGTTAGGGGTTAGGGGTGTCCATGAGCTGGGCCAGGTTAGGCCCGTGAAATTATTTTAAGGCCGGGTTTGGGNCGAGAATACATTTACGATCAACAATTACTCGGTTAGGGATGTCCATGAGCTGGGCCAGGTTAGGCCCGTGAAATTATTTTAAGGCCGGGTTTGGGTAGTGTAAGCCCAAATTTTTACTCAAGTAAGTTATCATGTGAGTCGGGCCAGACTTCAAATAGGAGTAGGTTACATGTAGTCTAACCCGCAAGTCTATTGGGTGGACTTGTGGGTGGGTTTGTTCGCGGGTTTTTTTTATATAAAATTTTATTTAAAAATAATAAATATTTTTATAACTTTATATTTGTGTAAATTATATTTTTGAATCAAAAGTAGAATCAAAATAAATAAAAATAAAATAATAATAAATTTTATTTTTGATTAGGGGGTGAATTTTTTTTAATATAATGAATACATCATAATTAGGTAGAAATCTACTCATTTATTATTGTATTGCTCTACCTTTTAAAACATGTATGTTTAATGTATTAAAGAAAATAATACATTATTTATAGTAACTAANACTTATTTATTATTGTATTGCTCTACTTTTTAAAACATGTATGTTTAATGTAGTAAAGAAAATAATACATTATTTATAGTAACTAAGTTTTTAAAATTTTAAATTTCAAAATTGAGATTTATTTTAAAATTTTAAATTTAATGGTCTAAAAGTGTAATTTTATTCAAAGGAATGGTGACCGGACTTGACGGATGGGCTTCGGGCATGTTATAATGTATTTGAGGATAAACTCAAACCCTCTTTTTANATTTATTATTGTATTGCTCTACCTTTTAAAACATGTATGTTTAATGTATTAAAGAAAATAATACATTATTTATAGTAACTAAGTTTTTAAAATTTCAAATTTCAAAATTGAGATTTATTTTAAAATTTTAAATTTAATGGTCTAAAAGTGTAATTTTATTTCAAAGGAATGGTGGCCGGACTTGACAGATGGGCTTCGGGCATGTTATAATGTATTTGAGGATAAACTCAAACCCTCTTTTTAAAGATAATGGGCTTGGAATCAGGCAGGCCAATTATCAGGTTTTAGGCCTATTTTTTCATGCCGGATAACGGGACTTGTTGATAACTCGATCCATGGACACCCTTACCTCGGGTGGTCGATGGGTCAGTTTATTAAATGGAAAGGATTAGGGGCGTTAATGTTTGATTACTCCCGTTGTACAAGTACGAGCCCCAACGTGATACAGTTTTAATAGTTAAGAGTAAGCTAGAATCTTTCTGGGCAGTTATGATCTGAACCCTCCAAGCAATTGTCTCTTCTGTTCCCTTTTTTGGAAGGTGACTGTTTCATAATGAAGCTCTGCATGTGGGGTTTGAAAGTTAGGCCAAGCACTTGCCTGGTGGGAGTATTAAAAAGACATTGACTCCATCAAGAAAAGACAACTAGTATACAACCATTGCATACACGAGTAATAACCTGGACTATTCAATGCTATTGAACATGTAAGTTTTATATATAATTTTTAAAATTATTATTTAAACAAAATCGCGAGTTTTATATCATGTTGGAGATAGTCATTAGATATACAAGGGTCTTAATTCACGCTTATTTATTTATGTAGCAATTTTTTAACCACACGCCCACAAAAAAAAATAAAAAATAAAAATACTTGCATAGAAGTAGATGAACGAGTACTGGTGTGCATAAATTCCAACTTCAAGCTATTTTTGTGCCCAAAGTGGAGCCACCAGCAGGAGTGAGACTGTCTACATATCTCCCATACCTTTGTCCACCGTGTATAACCAACTTTCGTGCCCAACGGATATCCACCAATAAGAGCANTAAATCTTCATGTCTCTAATCTGTGACCAACATGTAAAATTTAATGAAACCAAGGCTTGTAAATTGTGATGGTTAAATAGAAGCGCATACAGATGGTAACACACACAAATACCTGTTCTTCCAAATCCAGTATCTTTTGGTCTCTTGACCTCAGTGATGAACTTTCACTGAAATAATATGGAGAATTAAAATTACTTGGTCTGGAATTGGCATAGGAAGCATTTTAATGCTAGATATTAGTATTCATTTCATATCCAACTGTACTGGTTATTTAACCAGAAACCAATGGGCCGTTGGTCCAATGGTACTCTTTGATTTGTAAAGGCATTTTCTTGGTTAAGGGTTCATGTTCCCTTCCCCCTTTCCCTTCCCAAAAAAAAAAAAATTAACCAGAAATCAGAAAAAAGGAAGAAGTCGTTTCACAAGTACAACTAAAGACTACATAGAGTTTCCCGTACCCACAGTAAACTAAATCATAAGAAAGTATCACGATGTTGTTTAGAAAGCAAAAGTAGTATTACTGTCCCATCAACCAATACAGATGAACAAGACGCGCAAACTTAACATGCATGTCAATGGAGAAGATGACAGTACCTCTCTTGAATTTCCTTTAACTTTTTTTGCAGGGCTTCATCATTTTTCATAAGATCGCGATTCCTCTAATTACAAAAAGAAAAGATTTTATCAGGGTTAAAAACTGCTAAAGATAATCATTAGAAAGATTCACAATGACAGTGTCAGCCATATATTCTTTCCACCATGAATTATACAGATTCCAAGAGCTTAACTATGATAAAAAAGAAACTCACATTGGCAACAGCCTTCTTTTCCTCGGGATATTTTTCCAATTTATATTGCATATCCTGCATCCTTGAAAATACAGCCTTATCCACTGCATTGGATATGGAGCTTTCCTTACTAGTCTTTGCCTCAGCGAGTAGAGATTCGTAATGCTGAAAGAAAACACATTTTTATTTAAGGTTTCATCACACTACATTGTTTAAATCGGGCCTTCAAGACTGCTCATTCACTGCCTTAAACATCTAGTGACAAATACGTAAACATATATTTTCCTAGCATTTAATTATATAAAACANAAGGTATGAAAGATGAAATATGGTAAAACTGCAGAAAAAACACAAACATGCACACACTGGAATGGGATTTGAAGAGAGACTCTGATTATCAATTCCGTCTTCGACCTGGCTTCGTCCGCCTTTTGGTATTGCCTGGAGATGACTGGTTTGCTTGTACCGGCAAAAGTGTCCCACCTTTGATGCCATCTGAATCGGTTGAGTTAGCAAGCATTCTATGGGCTTCGACATAAATCTTCATGTCTCTAATCTGTGACCAACATGTACAATTTAATGAAACCAAGGCTTGTAAATTGTGATGGTTAAATAGAAGCTCATACAGATGGTAACACACACAAATACCTGTTCTTCCAAATCCAGTATCTTTTGGTCTCTTGACCTCAGTGATGAACTTTCACTGAAATAATATGGAGAATTAAAATTACTTGGTCTGGAATTGGCATAGGAAGCATTTTAATGCTAGATATTAGTATTCATTTCATATCCAACTGTACTGGTTAATTAATCAGAAACCAATGGGCCGTTGGTCCAATGGTACTCTTTGATTTGTAAAGGCATTTTCTTGGTTAAGGGTTCATGTTCCCTTCCCCCTTTCCCTTCCCCAAAAAAAAAAATTAACCAGAAATCAGAAAAAAGGAAGAAGTCGTTTCACAAGTACAACTAAAGACTACATAGAGTTTCCCGTACCCACAGTAAACTAAATCATAAGAAAGTATCACGATGTTGTTTAGAAAGCAAAAGTAGTATTACTGTCCCATCAACCAATACAGATGAACAAGACGCGCAAACTTAACATGCATGTCAATGGAGAAGATGACAGTACCTCTCTTGAATTTCCTTTAACTTTTTTTGCAGGGCTTCATCATTTTTCATAAGATCGCGATTCCTCTAATTACAAAAAGAAAAGATTTTATCAGGGTTAAAAACTGCTAAAGATAATCATTAGAAAGATTCACAATGACAGTGTCAGCCATATATTCTTTCCACCATGAATTATACAGATTCCAAGAGCTTAACTATGATAAAAAAGAAACTCACATTGGCAACAGCCTTCTTTTCCTCGGGATATTTTTCCAATTTATATTGCATATCCTGCATCCTTGAAAATACAGCCTTATCCACTGCATTGGATATGGAGCTTTCCTTACTAGTCTTTGCCTCAGCGAGTAGAGATTCGTAATGCTGAAAGAAAACACATTTTTATTTAAGGTTTCATCACACTACATTGTTTAAATCGGGCCTTCAAGANGAAACCAATGGGCCGTTGGTCCAATGGTACTCTTTGATTTGTAAAGGCATTTTCTTGGTTAAGGGTTCATGTTCCCTTCCCCCTTTCCCTTCCCAAAAAAAAAAAAATTAACCAGAAATCAGAAAAAAGGAAGAAGTCGTTTCACAAGTACAACTAAAGACTACATAGAATTTCCCGTACCCACAGTAAACTAAATCATAAGAAAGTATCACGATGTTGTTTAGANAAAGGAAGAAGTCGTTTCACAAGTACAACTAAAGACTACATAGAATTTCCCGTACCCACAGTAAACTAAATCATAAGAAAGTATCACGATGTTGTTTAGAAAGCAAAAGTAGTATTACTGTCCCATCAACCAATACAGATGAACAAGACGCGCAAACTTAACATGCATGTCAATGGAGAAGATGACAGTACCTCTCTTGAATTTCCTTTAACTTTTTTTGCAGGGCTTCATCATTTTTCATAAGATCGCGATTCCTCTAATTACAAAAAGAAAAGATTTTATCAGGGTTAAAAACTGCTAAAGATAATCATTAGAAAGATTCACAATGACAGTGTCAGCCATATATTCTTTCCACCATGAATTATACAGATTCCAAGAGCTTAACTATGATAAAAAAGAAACTCACATTGGCAACAGCCTTCTTTTCCTCGGGATATTTTTCCAATTTATATTGCATATCCTGCATCCTTGAAAATACAGCCTTATCCACTGCATTGGATATGGAGCTTTCCTTNATTTTTCCAATTTATATTGCATATCCTGCATCCTTGAAAATACAGCCTTATCCACTGCATTGGATATGGAGCTTTCCTTACTAGTCTTTGCCTCAGCGAGTAGAGATTCGTAATGCTGAAAGAAAACACATTTTAATTTAAGGTTTCATCACACTACATTGTTTAAATCGGGCCTTCAAGACTGCTCATTCACTGCCTTAAACATCTAGTGACACATACGTAAACATATATTTTCCTAGCATTTAATTATATAAAACAANTTACTAGTCTTTGCCTCAGCGAGTAGAGATTCGTAATGCTGAAAGAAAACACATTTTTATTTAAGGTTTCATCACACTACATTGTTTAAATCGGGCCTTCAAGAGTGCTCATTCACTGCCTTAAACATCTAGTGACAAATACGTAAACATATATTTTCCTAGCATTTAATTATATAAAACAGAGCCCTTCTAATGCATTAAGTTCTTTTAATTTCCGATCAAAGAAATATACAAGTGAAGATCAAACAACATATCGACTAACGGAGAGTGCAGATCAGGGTACAAGATCTGTTACTTACTTGTCTTTGAGTCTCCAGCTGAGTTGCAAGAAGATGAATGTATTCATCCACAATCTATCACAAGTATATAAATCAATTAATATGACATCTACATTAGAAAACAAGCAATAACCTACGACATAATTGAAGATGCAATAATTCTTTAACACAGACAAGAATATAAGTTTAACTTTGCCTTGGAGGTTTCAACACCCCCATCTTCCAAAAAAGAAAAAAAAAAGGCCTGGCCGTAGGATAAATGTGCAGGTCGAAAAAGAATCAGAGAAGCACAAAGTCACAAACTTATGGGTTGAAGTCAGTATGACAATCTTTCTATGGGATTTCAGTAAGCGGACCTGAAGAGCATCTTCATGTTATAGCTATTAGTATTTTTCCTGACAGATAGTTTCCTATTATCATAAGACGATAAAGAAAAAGTACCGCTTCAACTTTGCTGCTCAAAAGTGCATCACCAATTCCAGAATCCTCATTATTCGCACAAGTGCCACATTCTCCATCAAGCGACACACAGTGAGCATTCGTCATGACTGACTTGCCATCAGCTTTTGACTGATTCAATCTTTGAACATAGTTGTCTCCAACATAATCCCAAATCTGCTGTGTCTCCAATTCAAGAGAATAACAATGCTGCGTACCACTCCAATGGTTTTTGGCATGCCCTTCTTCGTACCTACATTCAGTAGACATTGTCTTTAACATAAGTAAAAATAAAGGAAACTATTACTAATCAAATGCACGGTAAACCGAGTATTATATTGTGAAGAAGATTAAATTACTATTATACCTTCCACATCCCACAAAACCACATATCAGGCAAACCCAGGGGTTTTTTAATGATCCACAAACGGCACAGGCCGGTTTCTCATCATGCCGCTGGCAAAGTCGACAGACCTGCCAACAAATAAAAAACTATTATCGCACATCCTTCCATAAAGTCGTTCCTATCCCTCCAACACATTACTCAAGTAACATTAAGTTGGCATCCATATCTAAGATTAATTACACATATTGGATTTGATATAAGGTAGTAGTAACCGAAGTTCTATAAAGTTTTCAATATGAACAAATATAAGGTAATAAGAGATGTTATGCACAGTATTTAAATCGGTCAATAGATTTATGCATATAAGTTGGCAATGCATAGATATTAGTTCATCAAGGACAAAAAAGATCAAAGCATGGCAAAATAATAATTTATACTGTGCAAACTGGAGGCACACTGCATTTATCCAATGTAGCTAATCTTCTATTATACTGCTTTGCATGAGAATAGATACAGTCTAAAACTCAAGATTTTGGTGTGACACTCTTTATTTCCTTTTTTATTCTCCTTTTCTCCTAGAGCTACAACTCCTGCCTCCATCACCTCTTTCAAATTGATGTTCCAATATCTTCTTGTCATTTCTCCCCACACTCCCCCCCCCAATTTTTTTGAAAAAAAAAGAGACGAGGTACCCCAAAATAAATAATTGTTCAAATGGAACGTTCTCTTCTACATAGCATAAATTCCAGAAACATCCCTTCCTTGGGTCCTTTACTCAATCATACTGCATGACAATGTGTTATAAAAGACATCATGTATATTTTGCTTATAGAAGAAGTCTATAGAAAAAATGGTATTATCACCTTGATCTCTAGCCTCCTCAATGTTTATGTATCTGTATACTCTTAATTAACAGATCAATTGTATTATATATCACTATAAGTGGGCATAAAAAAGAACATCAGTAAAAGAAATTTTATTTAAAACAGGAATCCAAATGAGCAATGAAAATCACTGAACCAGCTGGCATGGTATTGAACTAGATCACCAATATAACATTTTTTATGAAAAAGACACCAATACAACATCAATAGTAAATAACAGTTTAAGTGATACTTGAACATCTACAATCTGCACATCATAAAGAACCACCAGGTTCTTGCAAGGTGAGGTTTTTAAGTGATGATTGAACATCCACACATCATTTTAAAGCAGTACCATTATACTTTAATCCTGCAACAAGTTTTAATGCTCTCTCAAAAATGGTCCTTTCTATACAGGCATTTATCATGTGAGCTGTTCATTTAAATACAGTACTCTGAATCAGCATTGATTTAAAATTAAATTGACCAACTAGGATAACACAAATCAAAGTGACAACTTTTTCAACAGGTAAAAGAAGTTAATATAAGAGCTTCACTACACTTACAAGAGTAGACACTAAAATATAGATGATAATAGATTTCAACTGGTAGGAGGTAATATATTGACTCCGCCTTCTTACCAAGAAAATTCCAATTCCACAAAACTAGAATATAAAGACTCTAAAGTTAGGGATCTAGGTTTAAGGACTGCAAACTAGCTAAGCACCAGAATAAGAAGGCCCTCTACATAATGCCACAAAAATTCTACTGACCCAATTATAGATAAAAGAGGACAAACTAACCTGGCAAGATAAATAGGTCCATTTTGAAATGCAAGCACAATGAAATGAATGATCGCATAGTGTACTCCGTATCCCACTGGTGTCTTGGTCCAATCTCTCTAGTCAAATCAAATTACCACAAACTTCCAAGTCACAAGATTTTTCTCTTCACAAATAAAAAATAGCTTTAAATGCATCATCAAACTCCTTCTTCACATGCATATACAATGTACATAAGAACATACATGCACTAGCAAGTAGCAAATTAGTCAGAAACTGACCTAGACAAACCGGACAAGTTGGCAATTCAGTAAAACCTGGTGGAGGTGTGCCCGCAATCTCCGCTGAGTCTGTGTACTCCACTGACTGAGTAAAGTATATATGGCAGACCTCAGCCTAAGAAACCAACAAAAAGTGCAAGTAAAATAACACATAAATTTTCAGATCTTTAAAATTCACACACACACACACATACACATATATATAAGCAAGATCAAATACCTCAAAGGGCTTAAACCGTCTCCCATCGAAAGTATGGTAGAACCCATCTGCTGTCAACTGATTCTCAAGCCTAATTAACACACTATACCTATCCTCCATTGCATCATTCCTGCAATACCAAATACATAATCCCATTACAATACACGCATAAACACTAACACATAACCTAAGCATTTGCGTTTAAGATAAAAATCAAAATCGAAAAACCAAATAGATGAACATATGTGAAAACGTAACCCACTTGGACTCAACTATGCGCATGTATAAAACCACACACAAAGAAAACCACTGTTAAAATTTCAAAAAGAAATCAGAATGAAAATCTCTTATAGTACACGCTCGCGCACACAAAAATTTGAACAAGAACTCCAAAAGAGAGGAGGTTTTATGTTACCTGAGAAAAATGAGTTCGCAGCAGTGATCAAGATGGGACCCACAGAAGAGGAGGAATTCATTGGTGGAAAGGTAGTTGGGCACGGCAACGACAAAGAGGAGAGTGGTCCGGGCGGTGGTGTTGGAGGAAGGGGTGGCCGTGGCTGTGGTTGTGGTGGGTGGGAGGTGGCGGAAGAGATGGGCTACGCCTCGGAGCTCGGTTGGGTTTGAACTGCTACTATTATTGTCATTATTAGGGTTAGGGCCGTGTATGGTGGCGGAGGAGGTGGTGGTGAAGAGGGGCTTGGGGGTGTCGACGGTGTGGATTTGGAGGGTGAACATTTCGTCTCCGTTTTCTGTGAGTTGAATTCGAATGTGTTTGGTTGTTGGGAAAATGGGTGGGATTTTAAAATGGTTAGGAGAGGAAAATTTGCTTCGCGGGAGTCGGCGTTTGGAGGAGGAAAACGACGCCGTTACATAGACAAATTGTCCCAAAGTGATTCAGAGTCATCACAAGAGCCTTGGGCAAGTCATCAAATATTTATAGGAATATTAGTGACTTGCTAAGAAGTATAAGGTGCAAAAGTACAATTTCTGTTTGGGGAACTTATAATTTACACCCTTAAAATATGAGCATAATTTTTATTTGGCCCTTACAATTTCAATTGCAACAACCAAATCCTTATTGAGTTTCAATTTAATCTTTACATCAAAATTCATCAATTTATTATGATGGAATGGTCTTTTGTGACCAACACATGACTTGGGTAAAAAAATATAATTGTCTGCTAAAAATCTATTCCGTGTAGATTAGAAAATATTATTTTATTTCATTTAATTTTGAGAAGTAAAAAAAATGTGTATAACAATCCCGAATAAAAGTGAGTGATATTGTGAACATAAAAGAAAAATAGTAATTTTTTTGAGGGAGACATTTTTTGGGGGACGGATATACCTTATGGATAAGTTCTGCGACGTCTTTCTTATTAGAATAAATTAATAAATCTAAGACTGAATTGAAACTCAGTAAAAACTTTAAAAATATAATTGTATCAATTAAAATTTCAAGTATTAAATAGAAATTATGTGTATACTTTATGGGCGTAAATTGTAAATCATCCATTTGTTTGTGTGTAGCGAAGAGTGAGAAGAGACTCCAATCTAAGTTGTTCACGTTACAATATATAAAACAATATGATNAATCATCAATTTGTTTGTGTGTAGCGAAGAGTGAGAAGAGACTCCAATCTAAGTTGTTCACGTTACAATATATAAAATAATATGACTTTTTTTTAATGTGTATGAAGGGGTTTTGATTCAGGTTATTCTAGTTATCATATAATATTGTTACTGAAAAAAAATTGTAGTTCTAATAAATATAAAGTTACAAGAAAGAAAAAATAGGGTATGGCCTCCTCATTTGGTCAATTATAAAATGTGTGGCAATTGATATTGTCTGTATCTAATTTGTTATTAACAAGAAAAAATTTTAGTGTTAAATTAGTTTCCAATTTCTCTTGCTCAATACCATTTTAAATATTTTAGTTGCTTACCTTCAAAAGTGAAATTATCCCCAACTTGTCTTTAGGTCAAGACTAGTTTAAGAAATTCGTCTTTAGTTTCTTTTCGTTACTTTATTTCTCTTCTTTCATTTATTGTGAAATATATTATGAGAACTATTTTATTTATTGACTGTGAAATTGAAGCTCAAGTCTAAAGCCCCATGAGACGTAGGTCTAATATGACTTGCCGATACATCTTTACTAGTTTCATACCTCCCCCTTCCCCCCCTCTCTTTTTTCTCTCTTTCACTCTCCCTCCTTGGTTAATATAAATGGGAAAACCTCCAAGTACATGCACTCATAAAACTAAACACAGATATACAGAGGTAAGATTGTACCCGTTTGTGTATGTTAACCTTCTTATTTACNGGAAAACCTCCAAGTACATGCACTCATAAAACTAAACACAGATATACAGAGGTAAGAGATTGTACCCGTTTGTGTATGTTAACCTTCTTATTTATGGTAGCTTTTGAATTTATGGAGGTAACCCAAAATTCAACTTCTGGTATCCTGTAAAAAATTTCTTCAAACCTTGTTTATGCATTGACATCAATGTTGGAATAGATACATGTAACAAGATCCTGCTCAACCCTCAATTGGCAGGTTCATGTACTAGAATTATGGACAAAGGGAAAATGGTGACCTAACACGACAAACCAGTCTCCAAGGGTAATGGAATGTCGAGAATTGGAGTTTTTGGAAGAANATTGACATCAATGTTGGAATAGATACATGTAACAAGATCCTGCTCAACCCTCAATTGTCAGGTTCATGTACTAGAATTATGGACAAAGGGAGAATGGTGACCTAACACGACAAACCATTCTCCAAGGGTAATGGAATGTCGAGAATTGGAGTTTTTGGAAGAGCATTTTCTGAGCATATTCGAGAGTTAAATATGACATTTTTCCTCAAAAGTAGGCACCCACCATGTATTGATATGCATCCCCTTATATATAGTGAATTCCATAATTGAGAATGAAAGAAAAATGTACTTGAACACATTATAATGTCTGAATAAAATAGAACACTCAATAATTTTACTTTCTATTAGTCAAAAAAGTAAAAAGTACAAGAGAAAAAGAAGAGCATTGATGGATAATCAACCTTTAAAACCTAGTTATCTCGAGAAAATATTACATTGTAATCACTCTATTGCAAGTTGCATATGATAGAAATCACAAGCAATGTAATTCAAAACTAAAATTCACTAACCCAAGCTTAATAGAAAGCGTGAAACAATATTATCCTATCTTACTGTGGTTGGCTTGCATCACAGAAACGGTTCGATTATGAATGCCCCCAAAAAGTGAGATCTAAACTGTGACATTTACTCACGAGCTATCAAGACCAATGATGCAACTCTTTTCAGTGATTCACAAGCTTTCGTCAAATCTAATTCTGTATGAGCGGCCGAGACAAACAACTTAATTCCGATAGACAGACTACATTTATCAAGCATGGATCTCTTGGAAGTCACCACAAAAATAGAGTCTTCCTTCAACACCTGCAAATGCAAAGTGCATTAGTGCTTGAGAAAGTATTTATGTCAACATATTAAAATCAGGATTGCATGAAGCTTACACGGTGAGCAATATCTTCAAGCAATGATAAATCATTCGAGGAACCTGTGGATTTCTTTAATCTGAGAAAAACAATAGGGGATTGTGGATCACTCACAATCTCAAGGCCTCGTATATCTGACAATCCTGTAATTTATCAATATATTAGGGCCAAAACAAAAGCTAAGACCAGTAAAAAATAAAATAAAACTTCTTCACAGCCCTGATACGGATCCTAATAGGCAAACCATAACAAACAGGTACAAACTGGTCATGGGCATACCTTTATATAGTCTACCTTTATATAGTCTAAAAGAGCAAACAATGGTAAAAGTAAACACCTCTACATAGTATGGTGATATTCTTCCTTAGCTTTGTAATCAAATCAGGATTTTGCTCCAAGACATCAATAGCAGTAATTGCAGCACTTGCTAGGTATGGGGGCAAGGAGGCAGAGAAGACATAGCCAGAGCTGCTGAGACGCTGCAAATATGTATCACATCATGAATAATAAGCACACAGGTGAAAAGAAAAGTTGATGCATTAAAATCAATAACTCGACACAAATGAGTAATTTGATTACATCAAAAATTATCTCTAAACTCTATTTTCAATTTCTCATGTAGTTGTAATCTAAATACTTCTTGCATACTTGGTGGTCAATGACTCGGGCACTTCCAGTGCAGAATCCACCTTCTGTGGCCAAAGCATGTCCCATGGCAGCAGTTACGATATCTATCTTCTCAATCTACAAATCACACCACCATAAAACCACATATGGAAGTTCAATCACTCATAAGCCCAAAATGTATTGAAAACATACCGGAACCCTATGGTGCTCGGTTAGACCTCTTCCGGAATTGCCAAGCACACCAAATGAGTTGCTCTCATCCAATAGAACTCGGAAGCGATGTTTCTCCTTCAGTTTGATGATCTCATCCAATGGAGCAATTTGCCCGGAATTCTAAAAAATGGACAAATCAACCAAAAGTTAAAAGTTAGAAGAACATAAAGAGAGAACCTATAAAGCACGGACACTCTCAAGAAGGAAACGAATCCATGTCGGACACCAACACTCTTCCGGCACTCTCGTACATGTGTCCGACACATCTTTGGTGATGTGTTCAACACTTCTTTAAACCATACCTATTACTAAACAATAAACATGTATTGACAAGTGAATAACAAAGCTTAAAATTTTGACTATAAGTATCTTATATTATGACAGAATATATAATTACCAAGACATAACATGTAAAAGTTGTCCTCAAAAAATAATAATAAAAGTAAAAAATACATAAAAGTTCAAAAAAAAAAAGGAAAAAACAATAACAATCATTTAAATTATATATATTAGGTACAAGTCCACAAATAATTGATGATTCTTGACTATTATGATGGTTTAGTCTAAAAATTCACACCACATGACTAGATATAAAAATTACTTAGTACAAAGTACTGAATTTTTTATGATATATTATTCATTATCACCGTATTTTTGTGATAAATTATATAACTTTATATATAAAACACAATTATTTATAGCATATTTCTAACGTGTCTGTGTCTTACTTTTTTTAAAAAATGTCGTATCTACGTATCTGTATTGTGTCGTGTTATATCCGTGTTTGTGTTTGTGTTTGTGTTCTTATCTGTGTCTATGCTTCTTAGGAGAGAACAAAAGAGAGATAAGGATATGTAATGCATAGCAAGCAAATTGATACAAGACCTATTGACGCAACTCAATGCACATATAGTCAATTTCTTTAGCACATGGTTGGCATCAGTAATTTACTTGGATAATTTTTTGACAGATATAATCATTGTTGTCCAAAGCCTATGCATATATTTTTATAAGGAATTCCACGATTTTGAATTGTTATGAAGCTAGAGCGATGACGGACAACAACGTTCATAAAGTGTTGAACAGCGCACATGGATGTGTATATTCTTTAAGCTTAGACTTACAAGCNTATCTTATATTATGACAGAATATATAATTACCAAGACATAACATGTAAAAGTTGTCCTCAAAAAATAATAATAAAAGTAAAAAATACATAAAAGTTCAAAAAAAAAAAGGAGAAAACAATAACAATCATTTAAATTATATATATTAGGTACAAGTCCACAAATAATTGATGATTCTTGACTATTATGATGGTTTAGTCTAAAAATTCACACCACATGACTAGATATAAAAATTACTTAGTACAAAGTACTGAATTTTTTATGATATATTATTCATTATCACCGTATTTTTGTGATAAATTATATAACTTTATATATAAAACACAATTATTTATAGCATATTTCTAACGTGTCTGTGTCTTACTTTTTTTAAAAAATGTCGTATCTACGTATCTGTATTGTGTCGTGTTATATCCGTGTTTGTGTTTGTGTTTGTGTTCTTATCTGTGTCTATGCTTCTTAGGAGAGAACAAAAGAGAGATAAGGATATGTAATGCATAGCAAGCAAATTGATACAAGACCTATTGACGCAACTCAATGCACATATAGTCAATTTCTTTAGCACATGGTTGGCATCAGTAATTTACTTGGATAATTCTTTGACAGATATAATCATTGTTGTCCAAAGCCTATGCATATATTTTTATAAGGAATTCCACGATTTTGAATTGTTATGAAGCTAGAGCGATGACAGACAACAACGTTCATAAAGTGTTGAACAGCGCACATGGATGTGTATATTCTTTAAGCTTAGACTTACAAGTTGTGCCAAATTCAAGCATGGATGACAAAGATACCTGATACACAGCTTCAACCACAATGTAGCGCCTTAGCTTCTTAGCTCGTTTATTTTCTTCTGTAAATTTCTCCAAAGTATTCCTCAAAGATTCCATGTTATTGTGCTTGAAGTAGACAATTGTACTTCTAGAGAGGTAAAGTCCATTTTGTATTCCCCAATGTACACCCTCATCCCTGGAAGATCAAAAACGATATTAGAAAAAGAGTATCTAGGATTCAATGCAATAAAATACATATGCCAAATCGAACAAGATACACTTCTGAAGGGACTGATGCTGTCCTTTCAAAGTTCATGTTTATGTCATCAAATTACATTAGCTAAAATGACCCCAGTAAAAAAAATAAAACTAAAATAGAGTTTCATCATGTCTTCAACATATGCGCTGAATCTCCAGATAAGAATATACATCTAGTAATCTCCATCTTCATTCATTTGGAAAACAACTCCCAGCCCAATTCTATGTCATATCAAATTGGACACCAGATAATTAGAGATGATCAGATATACTCACACAACAATAATATCTCCTTTCTTGCAGAAAGCTGGAATTGCACTGAACATAGTGGAGAGTCCATAAGAATAGAGTATGGAATCTGGAGTTCCCAAAAACTTCGCTATTTTGGCCTCACAGTCAAGGTGAACATCTATATAAAAGAAAATTCTTAGAAGCTTTTTTTTTTTCATGTGGAAGACATAAACTGCAGCAATAGTAGTTAGCCTTAAATTATACCAATTGTTCCATAAAACCCACGAGGACCACAAGAACCGACACCGTATTTCTCCAATGCTGATGTGCATGACTCCTATCATACAACATTGCAGTGAATGGTCACCCTAGGTCAAAGCACCGCTATTAAAAGACAAACTATGAATCAAAGGGGTAGGTTTTCCTTACAAGTAGCTTCTCATGCCCAACTAACCCAAGGTAATTTGCTGAAGCAAAGTTGACAACTTCTTTGCCATTGATTACTGTATGCGGCCCTGCAGCACTGCATAAAATCCAATTCATAAGCAGGAATGCTTATGGTAAAATGAAAAATCTTTTTCGAACATACATACTCAAGTACTTAAATAACAGACTTCGGAGAATTAACAACTTAAATAATAGACTTAAGAGAACTAACAACTTTCTAAAGTCAAACTTTGATGTGGAAAACACAACCTTCTTCCCCCCACCCCCATCCACCCAAAAAAAAAGATGGGGGAAGGTGTGGTGAAGGAAATAAAATGTAACCATATGAATAAAATTGAACAAATAACCATGAGCCTCACAACTCTACGAAAGAATATACCACTATAAGAAATTGAATTAAAAGACAGAGTATTTACCTTTCCAATACGGGAGGTTCATACTTCATCTCTTCTGTAATAGGAGGAATAAGGGATTCTGGAACCCATTCATCACAGAGCTCATCTATTTCCTACGCGAAATCAAACAAACACATTTATCAAAATGAATGTCGCNATACTTCATCTCTTCTGTAATAGGAGGAATAAGGGATTCTGGAACCCATTCATCACATAGCTCATCTATTTCCTACGAGAAATCAAACAAACACATTTATCAAAATGAATGTTGCAAAAAACTAAGAAACTGAAAATAGGATACATAAACTTTGTAGTTGCACTAGTGTGAAAACTAACAAGCACAATTAATAAATTTGATATAATTGTTCCATTCAAAGTTTACACCCGTATAAAGCACTCAGTATGGAAAAAGAAAGCAGAAACTTTAACAAAGTTTGAGAATATACGCAGCATTACCAACATGAATAATCTGACGATGAGCATATGACCCTTGAACATAATAACAGATGATTTAATTCCAAGGCTGTAGTATCTATAGCCCAACAAGAGAGGACATATCGTCTTTGGAAGCCCAGAACATATTGCATGCTAACGGCAACTTAAGAGTTTTTTGGTCCAAGAAAAGTGTCCGTAACAGTTGTTTGGGTAAATGAGTTGCTTTGTTTTTGTGCTTATATATGATCACACATGGTTTTTGTGTTAAAATTGGGGAGATGACAAGCAGCTACTGTACTGAGTATCATTAACATGAGCAAAGGGTAGGACTAGTTCAAGGTTCCACTATAAACTATGTAATGAACTAGAAATGGTTTTTAGGTTAATTTTCTTTGATTTTCCAAAATTAAGCTCTGGTTGATGGACAATGTTATTTTTTAACTCAATGGCCAAGATTTATTGTTACAATAATAATTTGCATTGAAGTTAAGAAATAGCTAGTCAAGAATCGATACTTTAAAGCATTTATATAAAACAAATTCTAGATCAGCCGATCAAGTGATGAAGACCATAATAACTTTCAAAACAATATAGCAGTTTGTAATGCATAAACATGGTTTCTGCCACACACACCTTCTTCGTTAGTGGTCTTTTAGGTGGCTTGTAACTTTTTTGTGAAAGTAGGAAGAGGATAACCACTACGAGAAGACCCTCAACAAATAGATGTCCTACAGGTAAAGGAAAAAAATGTTAACTTCTAGATAAAATTATCAAGAATGAAGAGGACAACAATATTTTGTTGGATTCTTTGAGATTTTAGAAGTTACCTCCAATATGCACTCCAAAAACAACAGCCCGAGCGAAAGGAGCTTCAAATGCAATAGTCACCCAATCAGATGTAGTTTTCATTAAATTAATGACAGCTGATGTCATTTCATCCATTATCTCAACTTTGCATGCATACACCTTAACAACCAATGCCGCAAAGGATACACGCTTCCTTTTAGTTTACCATTCCAGTGCTCAAACTCTGCCATACAAGCAAATGTAACTCAGATCTATCATTGATATGTCGTTATTAACAAGTTGGTAAAGTATACTTCGTACTTTCATAGAATACATCAAAACATAATATGTACAATAGAAAAAGGAGAAAGGCCAATTATAAAAAGAAGTATATCTGGTTCATGTGATAATAAGTTTTATAAGATTTTTCAAGCTCATATGCACACATGTTAAATAACGTGCCATGCATCAATTGACATATGAAAGAACATAAAATAATGTACGGATGGAGACCAATAGTGATAGATAAACAGAAACACGCAACCATTATATTTTTCACTAAGCAAGATTGATGCTCGAGGACAAATATTTGGAAAACATTAAAGTGCAACACACGTACCAGGCAAGAGCAAAATAGAGGAGAAACGAGTGTAAAAATGATTTTAAATTGCCTGCATGGAAACTAATATCATCTGCAAGTTCTATTGAACAATCTAAAGAGTTGTTTCAGCTCCCTTTCAAACAACTAAACAAGGAGCTCAAGAATTCCTACACAATATTGAGAAATAGAATCTCTATCATGCAAACCCTTTCCATCCATACATCGCATATCAGAAGAAGATGGTGGAACCACTATCCCCTTGTGGTCAATCCACTTGTCTTATTACCTATCAAACACACCTGCAACTGGTATAGAGGCAAAACAAAATGGAATAAAAGTCGATATTGCAAAATAAAAGGACTTCTACTATCATTTTCCCAGCTGTAACCACAGCAAAAATTACACTTTTTCTACAACCTTCTAGTGGTGGAACAAATATGATCAGGCTCCCGAACAAATGAAACACCAATTGATAAGAATAGTCGACAATACATCATCCTCCTCTCATTGCCAACTCCGTTGATAAAATACTTGGGTTATTGAACTATCCAGTATCAGATCATTTCAAATCAAACACATGACGGATGATACAAATTATCTACTTACCCCAAAACAAAGCACTCAGATGAATAATCACTCAATCTTAGCTTTAATTTTATCAAAAAATCACCCAATTACAGCTGGTTTTCATTGGTTTCACCAAATAATCAACAATTTCAGCAACTACTCCAACATTTTAAGCTCAATTTCACCAAAGAATCCAACAAGTTTCGCTCAATTTCATTACATAATTCAAACATTTCAGTAAAATAAATCATAAACTTACAAATCAGATCTTACCTGAGAGGAGAAGCAGACAGAGCCAAGGGCCCCACAATCACAGAGGATCCGAAAGACAATTCTAGTCAGGTCAGACCAAAAGCAGATGGGTTTCGGACAGGTCAGATCTGAAACGGATAGATGCCGGCAAGGTGGAGCACAGAGGAGAGAGAAATAGGGAGAGAGGGGAAGGGTTTCGGACTAGACTAGAGAGAAGAGAAGGATCATGGGGTATGGGTAAAACTATGTGTGCNATAGATGCCGGCAAGGTGGAGCACAGAGGAGAGAGAAATAGGGAGAGAGGGGAAGGGATTCGGACTAGACTAGAGAGAAGAGAAGGATCATGGGGTATGGGTAAAACTATGTGTGATATGACCAAGAACTTATTAGTAATTCGAGAACAGCCCCTTAAACAATACAAAGTTACATATAGCCCATTACATTATTACACTAGCGATAACCTGTGCCTGTACAATTCAGAAAAACCGAACATTGATTGTGAACACAAAAAAATAAAGTACTGAACATAAACACACATATTAAGCTGGAAGATACAACTGTATCCTTAACGCACGTGCACTTTGAATTAGTGATCAACAACATATGACCTATATGAAGATGGAGAAAACTCAACTTTAATGATAAGAGTCTCATAAACTTAAACTAAAAAAGCATGAAATTCATATTCTTGAAATTATATATCTAATTAGAATTAACAGTAGCGCTTAATAAGTGATGATCGGTTTAAGAACCGACATTCACTTATCTAACTTAATGTTATGACTTTGGAGAACTAAAGTAAGTCAAAATGCTTTCTTTTCATTTATCATAAAAAATACAATTAGAAAAAATGTATGTGCCTCAAAGCACTATATTATGGTAAACAAAAATCATCAATATTTAATCAACTATTTTTCTGTGTTCATTTAAAAAATTTGGACAATTTTTCCTACAAATCGAACTGCAAAAAACTATCAATCTATATTAGATAATTTGTAAAACGCTAATTACACAATCCACTCTCTATAAAATTTTAATTAAACAAATAAACTATAAACTCCCAATATTATATTGCACCAATTCAACCAAATTGTGTTGTCTATACTAAATCAAGACTCAACAATCTATGTTGCCTTTTATGTATCCAAAGCGGCTCAAAAGCATACTAAAAACACCAACTACACCATAGCAATACACGAAAATGTGACGATCCAAACATAAATGAGTGTAGTACAACCATTTTTTCAAAAATTTATAAACAATCCATTAAATTTCTTAGTCTCAAGCAACTTCTATCACACAACAAAATAACATAAATTACTTCTAAACCAATTCTACCTCAATAAATCAGCAAAAATCAGGTTTGACTAATTCAAAATATTCCACTTTGGATTATATATTTGAATCAAAATATATATTGTACACATGCAAAATAAGAGAAATAAAAAATTTAAGTAGAACATCTCCCAAAAATATTAACCACAATCCTCTATAAACACAACTATTTTTACCAACTACCACAACAACATTAACCATAAGATGAAAGAATAATCACCAAACGTAATTACACTGTAAACTTGTAAAATGGGTCAATCTTTAATCTAATTTACCGAAATTGATCATCCATCATTAATATTATCAAACTTTCTCTTTATTATCATCCTCAAAGTCCTTGTATCAACACATATCCACATCCACCAGTTGGGAGAATGTATGACAACATATTGTTTACAAAAACAATAAAATCAATACACAACATAATTTAAAAAACAACAAACTTAGAAAAGAAAATAATAAACAACAAACAATAAAATTAGTTACCTTATTCGCACATCCCCATCGGGAAAGCGTGGTTGTATTTATTATATATTTAACTCGCGCACTTCTTCATTCCAATTCTACAAAGATTAAATTCAATTATAAAGATAAAATAACATTATTAAAATAATTGTCATTAGTAGAATTAAACTTGCAAAGAAATTATACCATTTATTTATCGTAGAATACCACATGTTACAACAAAACCTCAGGGTACACAATGTTTTTTGTGCAATTTGACCCATTTTCAGGGAGAAGGACATGTACACGATCAGTATGTGAATATTTTGCAGCAGAAAAAAAATAATTTAAGAGATTTCCAACCTAAAACTCTCAAACCGATTATAGCTATAATATGTAAAAACAACCATGTTTTTTAATGGATCTAAGAATGAAAAACGCTAATTGAAAATTACCCNAAAATAACATTATTAAAATAATTGTCATTAGTAGAATTAAACTTGCAAAGAAATTATACCATTTATTTATCGTAGAATACTACATGTTACAACAAAACCTCAGGGTACACAATGTTTTTTGTGCAATTTGACCCATTTTCAGGGAGAAGGACATGTACACGATCAGTATGTGAATATTTTGCAGCAGAAAAAAAAAATTTAAGAGATTTCCAACCTAAAACTCTCAAACCGATTATAGCTATAATATGTAAAAACAACCATGTTTTTTAATGAATCTAAGAATGAAAAACGCTAATTGAAAATTACCCGTTCTTGGCAAAAAACTATAAAATGAGATAAAGATATAACTATATTGAAATTAGTAATGAAATGACTAAGTGGGCAATTATCGTTTGTGACCAAAAGAATTACCAGCTTATGATTTAGAAAACAGAACTACATACACCCCTTCTGTTGATATAAATGTTTTGGAGATCACTTGTACATTTTAATGTGGGATTAAATTTTTAGAACTAAGATAATTTTATTATCACTTGATTTGCAACTTCCCCCTAACGTTTAGAGATGTATACATTAGCCCTCATGTGGTTATTGGACTAATGTAGATAGGCCACGCTCAACGATTAGGATCAAAGGACTAATGTCCTTCACTCTCCCGCCTCCTATTTTGTCTCTGCATACACCATGCACATAGACCACAATGTTGCCACACTACCTCACCAAAGCTACAATCTCAATGCAACCTGTACACAATCACCCTCCCAAATCAATATAAAATATTCTTATAAATCAAAATTTCAAGTAACCCACTACAATCAATATACAATATGCAAAACTCTGAGATAATTACTGTCCCGGGTCTTCAATTTCGATACAACCACAATCAACCCTAACCTCGAGTGCTTATTCAAAATCCTATTCCTAAATTCCCTTCTNTCCTACAAATCGAACTGCAAAAAACTATCAATCTATATTAGATAATTTGTAAAACGCTAATTACACAATCCACTCTCTATAAAATTTTAATTAAACAAATAAACTATAAACTCCCAATATTATATTGCACCAATTCAACCAAATTGTGTTGTCTATACTAAATCAAGACTCAACAATCTATGTTGCCTTTTATGTATCCAAAGTGGCTCAAAAGCATACTAAAAACACCAACTGCACCATAGCAATACACGAAAATGTGACGATCCAAACATAAATGAGTGTAGTACAACCATTTTTTCAAAAATTTATAAACAATCCATTAAATTTCTTAGTCTCAAGCAACTTCTATCACACAACAAAATAACATAAATTACTTCTAAACCAATTCTACCTCAATAAATCAACAAAAATCAGGTTTGACTAATTCAAAATATTCCACTTTGGATTATATATTTGAATCAAAATATATATTGTACACTTGCAAAATAAGAGAAATAAAAAATTTAAGTAGAACATCTCCCAAAAATATTAACCACAATCCTCTATAAACACAACTATTTTTACCAACTACCACAACAACATTAACCATAAGATGAAAGAATAATCACCAAACGTAATTACACTGTACACTTGTAAAATGGGTCAATCTTTAATCTAATTTACCGAAATTGATCATCCATCATTAATATTATCAAACTTTCTCTTTATTATCATCCTCAAAGTCCTTGTATCAACACATATCCACATCCACCAGTTGGGAGAATGTATGACAACATATTGTTTACAAAAACAATAAAATCAATACACAACATAATTTAAAAAACAACAAACTTAGAAAAGAAAATAATAAACAACAAACAATAAAATTAGTTACCTTATTCGCACATCCCCATCGGGAAAGCGTGGTTGTATTTATTATATATTTAACTCGCGCACTTCTTCATTCCAATTCTACAAAGATTAAATTCAATTATAAAGATAAAATAACATTATTAAAATAATTGTCATTAGTAGAATTAAACTTGCAAAGAAATTATACCATTTATTTATCGTAGAATACTACATGTTACAACAAAACCTCAGGGTACACAATGTTTTTTGTGCAATTTGACCCATTTTCAGGGAGAAGGACATGTACACGATCAGTATGTGAATATTTTGCAGCAGAAAAAAAAAATTTAAGAGATTTCCAACCTAAAACTCTCAAACCGATTATAGCTATAATATGTAAAAACAACCATGTTTTTTAATGAATCTAAGAATGAAAAACGCTAATTGAAAATTACCCGTTCTTGGCAAAAAACTATAAAATGAGATAAAGATATAACTATATTGAAATTAGTAATGAAATGACTAAGTGGGCAATTATCGTTTGTGACCAAAAGAATTACCAGCTTATGATTTAGAAAACAGAACTACATACACCCCTTCTGTTGATATAAATGTTTTGGAGATCACTTGTACATTTTAATGTGGGATTAAATTTTTAGAACTAAGATAATTTTATCATCACTTGATTTGAAACTTCCCCCTAACGTTTAGAGATGTATACATTAGCCCTCATGTGGTTATTGGACTAATGTAGATAGGCGACGCTAAACGATTAGGATCAAAGGACTAATGTCCTTCACTCTCCCGCCTCCTATTTTGTCTCTGCATACACCATGCACATAGACCACAATGTTGCCACACTACCTCACCAAAGCTACAATCTCAATGCAACCTGTACACAATCACCCTCCCAAATCAATATAAAATATTCTTATAAATCAAAATTTCAAGTAACCCACTACAATCAATATACAATATGCAAAACTCTGAGATAATTACTGTCCCGGGTCTTCAATTTCGATACAACCACAATCAACCCTAACCTCGAGTGCTTATTCAAAATCCTATTCCTAAATTCCCTTCTCAACACATATCAAGTGATCATTAACTTGCTCAAAAATACTTTTCAAAAAAAAAAACCAGCTCAAAAATCAATCGAATGAGTGGAGCCAACTAATTTGTGACTTATAAGTGAGAGAACCAATATTCAACACTAACAAAAAAAGATTAATGACATGTATCTAAAAGCCCTACGTAATACAAAAAAAATTGAGCAAAATTTATGTTTCATTGTTACTTAATTTATAAAAATTTATTTTTCCTCCTTTTTACTCAATTAAACAATTTGAAATCCAACTTAGCCAATAATTTTCTAAAAAAAAATTGATAGAATTTCCTCTAAAAGCAGGACCGTATCAAAATATCAACCTTTATACACCATCTCTATATTTCATAATCATTTCTAAAACAATAGAAATTAATACAAATTGTTTATTATTGAGAAAAGCTTATATTTAAAGAAAAGACGATCTAAACCAAGTATAGGACCCACCATACACAATGTAATACTCATAACTAATTATCATCCGTCACTTTTATCAAATCAAAACAAATCAACACAATAAATATAACAACTAAACAAATTTGAAAACATTCATAAAATCACTCACTATCAACTATTTCGAAATCAATAAACATGTATAACAACCACCAAGATATAGTCTTTTTTTTTTCCAAGCTCTTTTAGGTATCTTCATTTCTTTGTAAACATTATACAGACAAAAAAAGAAGAAACATGGGTGTTATACATCTCAGAATTGAGCTCAAATCGTCGCAAATTCACATAAAACAGCCCCATAATTATTAGAAAAAAATGAAACATTCATACACATAAACGATACACACACACACACCCTAGTTCTGAAATCGAACGAATTGATAGATTGGAAAGATAGATCTAAATTGAGAAAGGTAGAGAAAATGAATAACATTTAAAATAGAGAACAAATTAGCGAAGAAAAATCACAGTACCTAATTGGTGTTTGAGCCGCGGAGTGTAGCAACGAACAGAGATGAGCACCAGCTGCAACTCTGGGTTTTGCGATCTGGTTAGGTCAATTAGATTGCGCTAGGTGCGTACGATACACAGCCGATTAACAGAGAGAGAGGGAGGCAGAGAGACATACCTGGGAGGCGGGTGGGTGGCGGTGTCGCTGAGGCGATGGTGGAGATGGCTTAAGAGAGAGAGAGGGAGAGGGAGAGAGAGAGAAGGTGTGAAGGGAGGCTATGAGCCATAGGTCTCTGACATTGGAGAAAATATTCATTAGAAGCCACGTGGTCGGGTGACGTGGCACCGCCGATTAATAATAATAAAACAAATAAATAGGTTAAACTTACAAAAATCAATAATTAATCCGTCAACTTTTTTGTTATGTAAATTCAAGTAGAATTCAACTTTTTCATTTAAAATTTTATTATTGATTCATGATATCATATTATCAATAGTGACATGGTATCACCGTTGTCATTGATAAAAAATTGGATGTCAAGGAATTGGGGAAAAATATTAAGGGATAAAATGTTAATTTTTTGACCGAGTGAATATGAAATTATCCGATAAATTTATTGAAGTCGTCCTATTTTATATTATAAATTTTGGATTTTTGACGATTAAATAANAATAGTGACATGGTATCACCGTTGTCATTGATAAAAAATTGGATGTCAAGGAATTGGATTAAGGGATAAAATGTTAATTTTTTGACCGAGTGAATATGAAATTATCCGATAAATTTATTGAAGTCGTCTTGTTTTATATTATAAATTTTGGACTTTTGACGATTAAATAGATGTGCCATAATTCAATAAAATTAAATTTTAATGAATTTATTTGTATTGAGTCGAATTTCAAACTTAATTGTTTATTTTTAGTGTATTCAAATTAATAGCACATGCTTACCAATCAAAGCAATTACTATTTAAAAAATAAATTAAAAAAATTAACTTTCACGCGACATTGTGACTATTTTCACTATCTTTTATTGAATATACATACTTTTTTTTATTAATCATTTTTGTCAATTATTTTACACCTACATTTAAAAATATCAATTTAAAATTTTATTGGATAATATTATATTAGTGTTAAGGTAGATGTGAACATGGAGGAGGGTAACGATGAAAGTTATGAGATGTCATCAATTTTATGCATCAACCATAAGGGTAGTTAAACATCATAAATTTAGATGTTTTGAATTCAAATTTTAGTAATTTCTTAGATCTAGGTAATGAGAGATTTATCTTTTATGAATATCTTAATTTTGGCATAGATGACATATTTTTGACTAGACTGATATGAATAACCCTGACCATTAAATCAAACACAATAAATAATTTTTATGCATTACATGAGTTGGCCATTAGTATACATCAAAAGAATCGAGTCAGAAGGAGGGCCTAATGAGTTTTTTCTTCTAATTTCTTAAAATTTTAAAACTGGTTCAACAAACGTTCCATCCTCACATGCCTAATTCCCATAAATTGTTATTTATTTAACGTTTCATTACATTCTATCGTAATTCCACTATAACTATCACTCTCTAACTCATTAATCAACTATCATTCACTTATTGCTTAAGATGGAACTTATGTCTATATGTCAAATCAGATATGTAATTACTAGAATAATTGTTTGAAGAAATATTTTATTTGGGTCACAAAATTGTTGAAGAATTATAAGTGATGAATATGCCAACATGATGACTTTTATATGTTGTTGGGTCGTGTCTGACAACTGGTGTAGATGAATATAGGTTGGCTGCTTGAACTGGACTTATTCTCTCAATAAATGCCAAAACAAAAATAAGAAAGGACAACGATTTGGCCTAGGACATAAGAGGAAAATACCCGAAAATAACATTTTTTCTTTTGCTTGAAAAAGAATGTACTTACAATGTTTCGTTATGTTACTATAATTTTTATCTAACATTTTCAATTTCGAGAGCATGGAAAGGAAAAAACATAGCTAAAATATATGAAAATGAAATTAGAATTGAAATTCTCATAAAACAATGGACTTGATTATGATCAAATCCTACCCAAATCCATTCCTGCGCTAATGGGTATTTATTTTGATTTAATGGTTATAAGTGTTCGAGTTAATTTATGTACACCTCAATTAATCTTCTTTTCAATTCAAAGTTAAAATATCTGAATTTAAAATTCGGTTGTCGCTGTTATGTCTAATGGGCTCTGCTACTATACATCATGGGCCTCCATCTTCACCTCCCTAACCCTAACCATTGCCACAGCCAGAGTGAATAGAAGAAACCAAACCCAAAAACCCACCTAAAATATGTCAAACGTGGTGGTTCTTGACAACGGCGCCGGCCTAATAAAGGCCGGAATCGGCGGCGAGCGTGACCCAACCGCCGTAGTCCCCAACTGCATGTGCCGCCCACTCTCCAAAAAATGGCTACTAGCCGACCCACTCCTTTCCCCCACTGCAAACCTCACCTCCGCCACTCTCTGCTNCAACCGCCGTAGTCCCCAACTGCATGTGCCGCCCACTCTCCAAAAAATGGCTACTAGCCGACCCACTCCTTTCCCCCACTGCAGACCTCACCTCCGCCACTCTCTGCCGCCCCGTCGACCGCGGCTACCTCATAAACCCAGACCTCCAAACCTCTCTCTGGTCCCACATCTTTACTAATCTCCTCCACATCACTCCATCTTAGTCCTCTCTCCTCTTAACTGAACCCCTCTTCAACCTACCCTCTATACAAACATCAATGGATGAGATTGTTTTCGAAGAGTTCAATTTCAATTCACTATTTGTCACTGACCCACCAGCTTTAGTCCACCTTTATGAGGCCTCAAGAAGGCCTTATGGGTTGGTGTCAAAAACGCAGTGTAGTCTTGTGGTGGACTTTGGGTTTTCTTTTACCCATGCAATTCTCGTGTTTCAGAACTACACTATGAACTTTGCTGTGAAAAGATTGGATTTGGGTGGAAAGGCATTGATCAATTACTTGAAGGAGCTGGTGAGTTATAGGGCAGTGAATGTTATGGATGAGACTTTTATTATGGATGATGTTAAAGAGAAGTTGTGCATTGTCTCGCTTGATGTTGCGCAAGATTTGCAGATTGCAACGTATTAGTATCACAATTTGAACTTGGTTTTTGGCTGATTTATGTGTTGTTTCAGTTTAATAGAATGCTTTTTTGGTTGGTTTGTAGTGTTGTGTTCATGCATTGGTTAGCTTTTTTGCCCGAGTTCTTTCAATTCTCTTGAGTAATAACCTTAATTTACAAGTTGGTTTTTTCTCTGTTTGGTAGTGTAACAAGTGAAATGAATTTATAATTTGTGGATTGTGTAATGAAATGATTGTACATATTTTATAATGAAATGCTATGATGTTAAGGAGTGATATAATGAGAGGATTCTACAATGAAATGATGCTAAGAAATAATTGTTTGTTATGAAGATTGTTCAACAAATGCTATAATGTGAATCATTTATTCTTACATTGTCCTCTGGCACTCTCACTATGTAACAATCTATTTAGCTATATGGGTCATTGTTGGGTGGCACTTAGAACTATGTTTTCTATGGTTGGTATGGAAGTGTGAGCGGGGCTAGGGGTGGGCTCCAACTCAGACCTTATATAACTCCGTTCCGACTCCGTCTTGCGAAGGCAAAACGAAGCTTCGGAGTTTGCTTCCCTTGTTCTCCCACTCTCTCTCCCCCCTTAGTTTTTTGCCCTAACTTTGCCTTCTTCATTGCAAATCAACTATAAATCCACTGTAGATTTCGTTACTTTTGTTTCCCCTTCTTCTACTCCTATATCCCTCATCTTACTTACTGAAAAATAAGCACAAACATAGTACAATTTGCAAACAGAGCGTCACCACCAACACATCTCCATTGCTCGAAGAAGAAACAGATCTAAAAAAGGACCTCAAATGTAATAGATAAAAATCGATGATACCTCTCACTAAAGATTAAATTTGATATTTCTGAACTTGATCTCCCAATCTTCCTGTTCTGCAAAACAAACAAATTATCCAAGATCGAAGTGCTTCGATCCAAGGCATTCCGATGCTTAAGTCAGTAATGGAATTGAGACAATTGAAAGAAGACAAGGAGAATTCAGCGTACCTTTTATTATGGTTCATTGTTCATTTTATAGATCCCTCTTTGATTAGGGTTTCCATGATTTTCGTTTCAAGGTGGCAAAAATTCCTTTCATTTAGCGATTTAGTTTGGTTATCTACTGAAATCTTTCTGGCAGTTTCCTTGACCTAGAATCAAGCTCATTAGCTTATCTTGGATGCCTAAGTTATAAGCGAATCTTTATCTTTCTATCTACTATTTGAAACAACTCGGTCATAACGAGCACCGACCTCTTTCATTACTCCCTGACTCATTGAGCAACATGGTTTGGTAAGAGTCGAGCTCCTTTACTACTTGCTGAGCTTATTGACCAGTTTGCCTAGGCCTATTTGTCTCAGTGACTTATGCCCCCTATTCACGTGCCTTGTCTTGTCATCCTCACGTGAGCTCATTTAATGTCATAACATGTGTAATAAAGGGAACCACTCCCTTCATTTGCCTCCAGAAAACGTCTGACAGACGCCTTTCGTATGTCAATCATTTTATGCCTCCTCGTCATCATTGCACGTACTTCGTGACATCTCCCTTTATTTTGGCGGCTTGCTTTGTATTTAAATATTTTCTTTTAGAATTATCCTTCTTTATAAACGATTTCTCTTCGTTTTCTTGTCACTTTGCCTTCTCAGTCTTAGATTCATCTCTTTCTTCGTATCTGCACTACCTTTCTTCTTTTTGCGTTCATCTTCCTCAATGGCACCTCTCACCTCTTCAGAAATCCCAGTTTTCAGAGTAAAATATAACGTTCCAAGCGACGTTGAGATAAGGGTTGCTGGAAAGGATGAACCCTTAATAGGCACAAGGGAGAGTATCTCCATTCTTACTCGTGCCATCACTGAGGGTGGAGTTCGATTTCCCCTTGATCCTTTCTTCCTCTGGGTTTTCTCAGCCGCAAAGCTTTGCGCCCTCCAATGTTGTCCCAATTTCTTTAGGATAGTGATGGGGGTATCTGCTTTGAACAAGCTTTTGGGCCTAAATCTGGGTTTTTGTATTATTATATCATCAAGCTTGCTGGTGACAATTACTACCTCGCTGTCAGGAAGAAGGAGCGATATCTAGTAACCCATCTTCTTGACTCGAATAAGGGTCATGAAAATGATGTGATTTTTGTTTCCGGCAATTGGGAATATACAGCTGATGCCACTCCATCATATTGCTGCCCTTATGAAGAAGGTGTTCTAGGTATTTGAATCTTTTACTCTTCCAAATTGGCTTTTTTTTTTTGGCTCTACCGCTTTTCTGACATAAGACTTCCGTGTAAAGGAGAGACTGTGAAAGGCAGGGTTCCTGAGTCTTTTGTGAAGATGGACCAACTTAAAAGAGTTTGGGACTTCAATGAATCTTTGTTTTGCCGAGCTGCTCATACGCTACTGGGATACATGCCAACCTATACTTCGTTCATTGTTGTGCCGAACCAACCAAACGTAACTCTTGTCGCAGATCGAGAGGCCATCCAAACTGCTCGGGATCAGACACCTCAAGCAAGGAAGAAATCTTCCCTNCATTTTATAGATCCCTCTTTGATTAGGGTTTGCATGATTTTCGTTTCAAGGTGGCACACCTTCCTTTCATTTAGCGATTCAGTTTGGATAGCTGCTGAAATCTTTCTGGCAATTCCCTTGACCTAGAATCAAGCTCATTGGTTTATCTTGGATGCCTAAGTTATATGTGAATCTTTATCTTTCCATCTACTATTTGAAACAGCTCAGTCATAACGAGCACTGACCTCTTTCATTACTTCTTGAATCATTGAGCAGCACGGTTTGGTAAGAGCCAAGCTCTTTCACTGCTTGCTGAGCTTATTGACCAGTTTGGCTAGGCCTATTTGTCTCAGTGACTTATGCACCCCTCACGTGCCTTGTCTTGTCATCCTCTGTTTCTTCTTTGTTGCAAATCAACTATAAATCCACTGTAGATTTTGTTACTTTTGTTTCCCCTTTTTCTACTCCTCTATCCCTCATCTTACTTACTGAAAAACAAGCACAAACATAGTACAATTTGCAAACAGAGCATCACCACCAACACATCTCCATTGCTCGAAGAAGAAACAGATCTAAAAAAGGACCTCAAATGTAATAGATAAAAATCGATGATACCTCTCACTAAAGATTAAATTTGATATTTCTGGTAAAGAATATTTCTGAACTTGATCTCCCAATCTTCCTGTTCTGCAAAACAAACAAATTGTCCAAGATCGAAGTGCTTCGATCCAAGGCACTCCGATGCTTAAGTCAGTAATGGAATTGAGACAATTGAAAGAAGGAGAGTTCAGCGTACCTTTTATTATGGTTCATTGTTCATTTTATAGATCCCTCATTGATTAGGGTTTCCATGATTTTCGTTTCAAGGTGGCAAAAATTCCTTTCATTTAGCGATTCAGTTTGGGTATCTACTGAAATCTTTCTGGCAGTTTCCTTGACCTAGAATCAAGCTCATTAGCTTATCTTGGATGCCTAAGTTATAGGCGAATCTTTATCTTTCTATCTACTATTTGAAACAACTCGGTCATAACGAGCACCGACCTCTTTCATTACTCCCTGACTCATTGAGCAACATGGTTTGGTAAGAGTCGAGCTCTTTTACTACTTGCTGAGCTTATTGACCAGTTTGCCTAGGCCTATTTGTCTCAGTGACTTATGCCCCCTATTCACGTGCCTTGTCTTGTCATCCTCACGTGAGCTCATTTAATGTCATAACATGTGTAATAAAGGGAACCACTCCCTTCATTTGCCTCCAGAAAACGTCTGACAGACGCCTTTCGTATGTCAATCATTTTATGCCTCCTTGTCATCATTGCACGTACTTCGTGACATCTCCCTTTATTTTGGCGGCTTGCTTTGTATTTAAATATTGCCTTTTAGAATTATCTTTCTTTATAAACGATTTCTCTTCGTTTTCTTGTCACTTTGCCTTCTCAGTTTTAGATTCATCTCTTTCTTCGTATCTGCACTACCTTTCTTCTTTTTGCGTTCATCTTCCTCAATGGCACCTCTCACCTCTTCAGAAATCCCAGTTTTCAGAGTAAAATATAACGTTCCAAGCGACGTTGAGATAAGGGTTGCTGGAAAGGATGAACCCTTAATAGGCACAAGGGAGAGTATCTCCATTCTTACTCGTGCCATCACTGAGGGTGGAGTTCGATTTCCCCTTGATCCTTTCTTCCTCTGGGTTTTCTCAGCCGCAAAGCTTTGCGCCCTCCAATGTTGCCCCAATTTCTTTAGGATAGTGATGGGGGTATCTGCTTTGAACAAGCTTTTGGGCCTAAATCTGGGTCTTTGGGACATTTTGTATTATTATATCATCAAGCCTACTGGTGACAATTACTACCTCGCTGTCAGGAAGAAGGAGCGATATCTAGTAACCCATCTTCTTGACTCGAATAAGGGTCATGAAAATGATGTAATTTTNTCTTCAAAGAGCTTGGTTCTTGTACTATAGAAAAAATTTAAACTCTGGAAGTGATGGCTCTTGCTTGGCCCTTTTTCAAAGAGCTCGGTTCCTCAACAGGAACCCAAAGATACTTGAAAAAAATTTTAACTCTAGAAGTTATGGTCTTTGCTCGGCCCTTCTTCGAAGAATTCGGTTCCTCAACAGGAACCTAAACATACTTGAAAAAATTTTTAACTCTCGAAGTTATGGTTCTTGTTCGGCCCTTCTTTGAAGAGCTCGGTTCCTCAACAGGAACCTAAACATACTTGAAAAAAATTTAACTCTCGAAGTTATGGCTCTTGCTCGGCCCTTCTTCGAAGAGTTCGGTTCCTCAACAGGAACCTAAATATACTTGAAAAAAAATTTCAACTCTCGAAGTTATGACCCTTGCTCGCCCCTTCCTCGAAGAGCTCGGTTTACAGTAATTGGACTCAAATCTATTCTTGATCGACTAACATCATCATGCCTAGTTGAGGGCATGGATTAGATCGAGTGGCTGCGCTTGATTTAAGTCTGTAACTTCTATCAGGATTTTTTGCCTCCCTGCCTTAACAGTAGGACATATATAACAATAGAAGAAATAAGGAAATGAATCTTCAAAAAATCTTTATTCATGACCCTTGTTCATATCAGTACATTTGTTCAACCCTGATTCATTCTTAAGGGGCACCCTTAAGCTTCCGAAGATACTTCAGAGTTCTATTTAAAAAGACATTTTTTAGAAATAGAATTGTCTCGAGTTAGTAGAATTTTAGGGGCATGGTACTGCTTTACTGTCCAAGATTTCGAGCTCATAATAGTCACTACCTCCTACTCGGACCACCCTGTATGGACCTTCCCAGTTCGTTCCAAGCTTCCCATGTGTTGGGTTCTTAGCTGATCCGAGTACCCGTCTAAGAACCAAGTCTCCAAGTGCGAAAGATCTAGGATTAATCTTTTTGTTGTAAGCTCGGGACATTTGATGGCGATAAAAAGTCATCCTTATAGCTGCTTGTTCTCTTTTCTCTTTTGTCATATCAAGATCTCGGGTGATAACGGCATTGTTATTGTTGCTATCGACCAGCTCGGTTCTCAGGGTTGGCAGGCCGATCTCTAATAGAATTACTGCTTCCATTCCATAAGCTAGGGTGAAGGGGGTTTCTCCAATTGAGCGTCGAGGTGTGGTTTGGTACATCCACAAAACACTCGACAATTCCTCCACCCATCTCCCTTTGGTGTTCTCTAACCTTTTCTTGATTCCATCCAAGATTGTCTTATTAAAAATCTCTGCTTACCCGTTACTCTGAGGGTAAGCCGAGGGTGGAATAATGATTTTGAATTCCATAATGCTAACAGAAAGCTTTGAAGGGATTACAATCAAACTGCTGGCCGTTATCTGAAATGAGCGTATGTGGGATTTTGAATTTGGTGATGATGTTTTTCCAGAGGAACTTCCTTGTATCAATATCCTTGATGTTGGCTAGGGGCTCGGCTTCCACCCACTTCGTAAAATAATCAGTTGTAACTAGAAGGTACTTCTTGTTGCCAGCTACCAGAGGTAGAGGTCCCACTATGTCTAGACCTCACTGTGCAAATGGTCATGGGCTCGCTAATGGATGCAATTCCTGTGATGGTTTTCTTGGTATCGGTGAGAATTTCTGACACTTCTCACATCGTCTCACAAACTGTTGATCGTCCTTCTGTATATATGGCCACCAAAAATCTTTAGAGATGGCTCAGTGGGCCAGGGATCTCCCACCAGTATGAGCACCGCAGCTTTCTTCATGAATTTCAGACAAAAAATTTGGGATTATCTTCGGGTGTACACACTTTAGATACGGGCCCCAAACGAGCATAAATAAAGCTCATCTTTCGGAGATAGCCAGAATCTAGCAGCCTTCAGACGTAGCTTATGAGCTTCCTTCTTTTCCTCAGGTAGGTTACCATTCTTTAATAAGCTAATTATTGGATCCATCCAGATCGGCTCGGTTTCGCTATGTAGGACTTCGTCAACTCTGGTCGGCAAAATGCTAGGCTCGGGTTGGAACTCAATGGTAAAAGTTCTTTCAGTCTTGATCAATGGCCGAAGTTAGTGAAGCTAATGCATTGACATGTCAATTCTTTGCTCTTCCAACCTACTGGATTGTGTATTTTGGAATTTTGCTAAGTTCTTTTTTTGCAAGGGCTTGGTACGCCATCATTCTTTGATCCTTTACCCCATACTCCCCTATTATCTGATTTACCACTAGTTGTGAATCAGGGAATATCTAGAGCCTCTTTGCCCCCAGTTCGGTTGCTAGCCTTACTCTAGCTATTAGAGCTTCATACTCAACTTCGTTGTTCGAGGCTTAGAAGCCGAGTCTGATGGATTTCAGCAAAATACAACCATTCGAACTCCTCAAAGCGAGGCCAATGTCAGCACCCTTTTGATTAGAAGACCCATCAACAGATAAGGGTCCATTTGTTATTGATTCCTGATTCTTGATCGCTATTAATCTGCTCGTTCTGTTCTGAACTGTTTTTAGGTTGAAACTCAGCAATGAAGTCTGCCACTACTTGGCCTTTGATTGTCTTTCTCGGTTCGAACGCAATGTCGAATTCCCTGAGCTCTACTGCCCACTTCGCTACTCGTTCGGATAGGTCGGCTTTTTGAAAGACCGCCTTCAATGGCTGGTCTGTGAGCACTGTGATCTGGTAAGCCTGGAGATAATGTCGGAGCTTCCTAGCCGAGCTAACCAGTGCGAGCGCAAGATTCTCCAATGGAGTATACCTTGAATCAGCATGTAAGAGCATCTTGCTCACATAATAGACAGGTCTTAACTTTTCATAGTCATTCCTCTTCAATGCCCCACTCACTGTGTGTTCCGATACAACTAGGTAGAGGAATAGGCTTTCTTCAGATGATGGTGTTAAAAGGATTGGTGGGGAGGCCAAGTATGCTTTCAAAGTTAGAAATGCTTCCTTGCACTCCTGACTCCAAAGTGCTCTCTTTGATTGATTGGAAGAAAGGTCTGCATTTATCAGATGCTGGAGATATGAATCTTTCGAGCACAGCTGTCATCCTAGTCAGCCTCTGCACTTCTTTTACCGTCCTAGGTGATTGAAGATCTGCAATCGCCTTAACCTAATCGAGATTCACCTCTATACCTCAGTGGGTCACCAGGAAACCAAGGAACTTCCCTGATCCGACCTCAAATGCACACTTCAAGGCATTCAATTTCATCTTGTATCTCCGCAGAACGTCGAATGTGCTTCTCAGGTCAAGGTCGGAACAGTGTCTAATGGCCATTCTACTCTTAACCACCATGTTGTCAATATAGACTTCTATGGTGATGCATATCAGGTGCAAGAACATTTTGTTTACCAACCTCTGATATGTAGCTCCTGTGTTCTTTAATCCGAAAGACATCACCTTGTAGCAGTACATTCCTTTAGGCGTTATGAAAGTAGTCTTTTCTTGATTTTCTTCGACAAAAGGGATCTGGTGATATCCCCTGTAAGCATCCAAAAAGCTTATTTGCTAATGTCCAGCAATTATGTCGACCAATTGATCTATCTTTAGTTGGGGAAAACTGTCTTTTGGACAAGCTTTGTTGAGGTCAGTAAAGTCCACACAAACTCTCCATTTCCCATTACTCATCTTCACAACCACGGTGTTTGACAACCATGTCGGATATTGTACTTCCTTGATGGTTCGGGATTCTAGCAGTTGTGTCATTTCCTCTTTTACTGCTTCCTGATGCTGAGGGCCCAACCTTCTGAGCTTTTGCTTGACTGGCTTGAAGTTCGGGTCAATGTTCAATTGGTGACATGCCACTTCTGACTGTACGCAGGGCATATCACTTGTGCTCCAAGCGAAAACATCAGCATACTCTTGGAGTAGGGTAATGAGCTCATTTTGCTGTTCAGGGCTACGAATAGTTCCCAACAAAAAGGACTTGTTCTGGTCACTGTCTTTGTCTAAAGGTACTTTAGTCAAGCTTTCAATTATGCGGTCAATAACTTCCTTTTCAGCGCCTAAAGGTAGTTTAGGGCTTTTTATGTCAGTTCGGCCAACGGAATCGATTGAGCTGCTGAGCGTTGATTGCTATTTATCGTCCTCGGCTATCGAGTTCCTCGGATGTTCACTATTCCTTCAGACGAAGGGAATCTCAACATCTGGTGGTACATCTATGGTACCGCCTTCATCTCNCGTCCTCGGCTATCGAGTTCCTCGGATGTTCACTATTCCTTCAGACGAAGGGAATCTCAACATCTGGTGGTACATCTATGGTACCGCCTTCATCTCATATAGCCACGACCATCCCAATATTGCATTATAAGTCGAGAATGTATCAACTAATAGGAACACGGTCATGACGCCAACTGGTCCAATCTTCACAAGCAGCGTGATCTTCCCTCTAGAAAGAACTGTTTTTCCACTAAAGTCGATTAATGGAGTATTGGAGGGCTTAAGATCTTCCTGTTTGAGTCCGAGCTTGTCGAAGAGATCCATGTACATAATTTCAAAGGAATTCCCCAGATCAATCAGAACCCTCCTTACATCGTAATTGGCAATCCAACGCGTTGTTGTGTGGCTGATGAACCCCGACCAAATCCTGTTTGGTAAAGCAGATGGCCTCGGTTGACTCTTCTACCTTAATCCTTTTATTCCTTACCTCTGGGGTCAGTCGCAACTCATAGACTTCTCTTTCTTTTGCAGCTTTCTGAATATAAGCCCTAGTTGCATTTTTTGTTGACATCTGCGTATTTGTCGCAGCGTGGATCACATCTATTACCCCAGCTGGTGTGTTTTGATCTCCTTTAGGTTCGGGCCTTCCTCCGTCGATTCTTGCCCCAGCTTCAATGAATTCGGTGAGATGCCCAGCCTAGACCAGCTCTTCCAGATGCTGCTTCAAAGATCGGNTTCGGGCCTTCCTCCGTCGATTCTTGCCCCAGCTTCAATGAATTCGGTGAGATGCCCAGCCTAGACCAGCTCTTCCAGATGCTGCTTCAAAGATCGGCAATCTTCGATTATGTGTCCTACATCCCAATGATATGAGCATCTGAAATTGGGATCCTTTTCGAAGGATCCCCAGTTAGCTTGTTAGGCCATTTGAAAAATGGATTTCCCTTGATTTGATTCAATGTCCTGTATATGGGTTCTTTGAACAATGTATTTACCCCAAGAAAGGGGGACTTCTGGGGAAATCCTTCCTTCTCATTCTTTCTTCCCCCATCCCTGCTTGGTTCGATCTGCTTATTACGGCCGAACTGTCTCCTGCCTTGATGCTCCTTAACCACATCCTTGGATAGGTCGTCGTCGACTTTGACATACTTCTCGATCCTTGCCATTAGTTCTTCTAGTTCCGTTGCTGGCCTCCTGGTGAGTGATTGGTAGAGGGGATTTCTTTTGGCAACCTAATTTTGAAGGATGCAACCGTAATTTCAGGATTTCATCCTTCAACCTCTTTCATCGTCTCCCAGTAACGGTGAGCATACGCTTGCAAGGTTTCATTATTCCTCTTCTTCAATGTTAGTAGGGCTCCCATATCTTTTGGCTGTTTACTACTCGTAATGAACCGAGTTGTGAACTGCTCAGCCAATTGTGACCATCCATCTATCGATCCATTTGGCAAGCTATCGAACCATTTCATGGCCAACTCCCCGAGACTGCTTGGGAAGATTGTGCAAAGCAGAGGTTCGTTCCGCTAATGAATGGTCATCAACTGTCTGAAATGTCTGATGTGGGAGGCTAGGTCGGTCTTTCCATTGTAAAGCTTGAAATTTGGGACGGTGAATTTACTTGGGATACACCCCCTTTCAATCCACAAAGTAAAAAGAGATGACTTTGAGCCGTTACCGTATTCTTTGGTCGCCCTTTTGGCTAGGTCCCTAGCCGACCTCTGCTCTGGCCTCTTCAAGCGGTTGTTTAGTTCTTCGATGATGTACTACTTCCAAGAGTCCTCCTCTAGAACCCGAGGTCTTTTTTGCTAGTACTTATCATTCTTGGCATTCTTGGTTCTATCATGTTTCTTTTCGGGACTTTCTCATCGATTGTCCCTCTCACGCTTCTCTTTTCGGGTTATCTCCTTCAGCTTGGCTTTCAAATCTTCATTCTCCTTTATCAGGCTCTTTTCCCTGGCGTAGGATTTCTTAAATAATTTTTTGTGCGCATCCAACCTGTCTTGCAGGGATTGGACCAATTTCGCCAAGGAGTGGTTCTCCCCCTCAGCACAAAGGGATTCCCCACGACCCACAATTTGCTGGTTTTGATCCCTAGATGGTTTGAAACTGGCTGAGGATAACTCATCATCCTCATGAGGTCTAGATAGGCTTCTGTTGGCATGCAACCTATCATTATTGTTAGGTGGAAACGATACTGGATCGGAATTTTCCAAGGCAAAACTGCCTGTGGGGTGATCCAATGGCACTCCTAAGTCTCGACATCGTAGCTTTTTGTTTCAAATGATGAAAATCTTCCCACACACGGCGCCAAAAAATGTAAGAGATAAAAATCGATGATATCTCTCACTAAAGATTGAATTTGATATTTCTGGTAAAGAATATTTTTGAACTTGATCTCTCAATTTTTCTGTTCTGCAAAACGAACAAACTGCCCAAGATAAAAGTACTTCGATCGAAGACACTCCGATGCTTAAGTTAGTAATGGAACTGAGACAATTGAAAAAAGATAAGGAGAGTTCAGCGTAACTTTCACTATGGTTTCTTGTTCATTTTATAGATCCCTCTTTGATTAGGGTTTGCATGATTTTCGTTTCAAGGTGGCACACCTTCCTTTCATTTAGCGATTCAGTTTGGATAGCTGCTGAAATCTTTCTGGCAATTCCCTTGACCTAGAATCAAGCTCATTGGTTTATCTTGGATGCCTAAGTTATATGTGAATCTTTATCTTTCCATCTACTATTTGAAACAGCTCAGTCATAACGAGCACTGACCTCTTTCATTACTTCTTGAATCATTGAGCAGCACGGTTTGGTAAGAGCCAAGCTCTTTCACTGCTTGCTGAGCTTATTGACCAGTTTGGCTAGGCCTATTTGTCTCAGTGACTTATGCACCCCTCACGTGCCTTGTCTTGTCATCCTCTGTTTCTTCTTTGTTGCAAATCAACTATAAATCCACTGTAGATTTTGTTACTTTTGTTTCCCCTTTTTCTACTCCTCTATCCCTCATCTTACTTACTGAAAAACAAGCACAAACATAGTACAATTTGCAAACAGAGCATCACCACCAACACATCTCCATTGCTTGAAGAAGAAACAGATCTAAAAAAGGACCTCAAAAATCGTAGAAGAATCACAGAAATTGCAACACCCAAAACCAGTTTCTAAAGGATCATCGAAAATCCAAAGAAATCCACACCTAAATCATCGTCCCTACCTAGAATCCAATAATCATATTTGAATAAGAACAGTGTTCAAAAAAATTCACAAACAATGTTCAGATAAAAACCCATAAACAATGGCACTCGAAGTGAGAGAAAAGCGAAGGAATCATGTAGATAAGTTTTGATTGACCGTTGAGGGATAGACGATGACGGATTTGAACTTAGATTGATGGCTATGGTTGGATTCACAACGAGATAGGGCTCCAAAGGCAGTCGAAGCTGACTATCCCATCCATTATGAATTTATGAGGAACGTTGGATCTACGCGGAGTGAATCTCAGCCATCGTTGTTGTCGATGGAGGATGGAGCAATAGGTTTTCCTCATTTGATTCTTTCCGGTCAAAGTTGAGATAGAGAGGGAAAATTAAATTGGGGTGGGGATTGGGATTGGCTACAGTTGGATTGGGACCATTAATATGACTAACCCACCATCTATTTACAATAAGCTCTCATTTTGTTTTTAATATGTAAAATAAATAATTTCAGACTATAATGAAAAGCTTGATCTGACTTTCTCTCTAATAAAATGCATGATTAGTATTCACATTGTTAGCATCCTTTGTTTTAAATTTGATACTATGATTCTATGTCTTAAACACTAAGCAAAATGTATTCTAATTAATTCATGTGTCTCAAAGACAAGAATCTTATATAATTTTTTTCTAAAATTATTAATTAATAAATTTCGGAGTCAGAATAAGAGTTTTGTCAGAAAAGATTTCAAACTTTGACTCCGACTCTGATTAGAGGCGGAGGCGAACCGGAGTCATAGTCGGATTTATGAATAGTTGCACACTGCTAAGTGGGGTGGAAATAGAAGACGAGAGATTCCTTGGATTTATGCTTGTTTTGCTACTGTTTAGGTTATTTAGTTGAAAAGGAATGTGAGAATTTTTTTATGACAAATGTGAGGAGGTCGAAGGTCTATGAGATTGCCTCCTTTTGGGAACATTGTATAAAGAGTGTGAGAATTTTCCTCTTTTTTGCATCATCTCAAATTGAAGAGATTCATGTGAAATAATTTTTGGTTTTTTGTTATATTTACTTTGTTTCAACTTGTCTTTGGATTGGACGTCTTGTCCACCTTTGAATTATTTTTATTGTAGTACTTTTTACTTTAAAAATTAGTGTTATTATCGTTTCCTTTTGAAAAAAAGAAATCATATTAGGCGTTTGCATTTGAACATTACCTCCTACCAGTATATCAAATTTTTGCCACTTACTGAAAATTGAATTATTCAATGAAAACTAGTGCTCTTGCTGAATATTATCTCTATATGGTTAGGATAATTATAAATCCTAAGCCTTTTAGGGGTTTGTTCAAATGGAAATTATGGAACATGTTGAGAATAAAGGCTTTAAAAGAAATGAATTCACTTTATTCTATGTTTGGTTGTTTCGAAGCAGCACGGATCAAAAGAGGAATTCCTATCTTTATAGGTTTTCCATTATTTGGGATCTGAGAAAGCAAAAAGCTCCAGTTAACTGATAATTATATCGATGTAGTTTAATGTCGTGTTTGCTGATATTACATGAAAGATAGTTATATGTTTGTGGGATTAAATATCTCGAGGCTGTGAGGGTGACTTATATCCCTTTTCGGAGAGAAACCAGGTACCAACTTACAACGTAATGAGGATATGTAATTAGTTAGCAATTTTTCAATTCCATTGGTTGTTGGGTTCCATAAACTCCAAACAAATTTCTAGTGTGAATGGTAAACTGGTGGAGCATAAGAAAACTAGCATCAAGAACCAAAGAGAGTCAATTCTTTTTGAACATATGTTTTAGAAGGAACGTCATGTTACTATGGGGGATGAATTTATGTGAAAACATGATTCAGGACAGATTTTGAAGTTGAAGCTCGGGGCTTGGGAAAGCATGAATCATGTTCTCTTCAAAATTGACCATAATCTATTATTACAAAAGTCAAAATTTTCTTATGAAGGCCTTTATTGCCTTGTTTTGCTCACTCCTTCTGAAATATTCTTACAGACGACATGGAAAGGACAACTACTTCAGTTGCACATATGTTCTTCCTGATGGTGTCACACACACAAAGGGTTTTGTAAAAGATCCAGGTGAGGCAAATGGATACCTTGCTTTTACAGATGGAGTCCTACCTCCGCAACCTGAAAGAAAAGAGGACATGGATCAGCTAGAAGTTAGAGAAAAGCCCGAGGACAGAAGAAAAATTGATTTAACACAAACTGTACTATACATTTTCCCTTGAGAAAGTAGTCCATGCCAAAGACCCCATATCTAAATGTTTTACCTTTTTAACAGGAGTTTACTTTGACAAATGAGCGCTTCCTTGTCCCAGAGATGATCTTTCGTCCTGCTGATTTGGGTCGGTATAGCATTTTATATTATGAGGTTTTCAATTTTTTCATTAGCCCAAAAAAAAAACAAAAAATCTTTGTTTAATTTGCGTACAAGATTCATTGATTGATATATTCTCGTTCTTTTTCCTTATTTACAACCTGCAGTGTCCTTGACTTGTGGACATTTTGCAGGAATGAATCAAGCTGGACTAGCAGAGTGCATTGTTAAAGCTATCAATTCTTGCCATCCTCATCTTCACCCTGTACTCTATGAAAGGTATTACTGGGAATCCATAGATTTTTTACCAGTGAAAATTCGTCATGTGGTTGCTTGTTGGTATGCATGTCTGGTTTGTAGCACTAACCTGTTTTTCAAATTTGTGTTTGGGCAGCATTATATTGACTGGTGAAAGCACACTTTTTCCTCGATTTGCTGAAAGATTGTAAGATTTCAATTTTTTGCCACTGCTTTGAAATATTTTCGTAATGGATAATTTGGAATTCACCACAAATAATTTTGTTCCACTGTAGAGAAAGGGATCTCCGACCTCTTGTACCTGATATATACCAAGTGAAGATAACTACTCAAGAAGAGTAAGCCCTTCTGTATCTGAAAAACTGTTTCCTAAAACTTATTGCTACTTCTAGATAGGTAAACACTTTCTTGTCTGGACAGTCCTATTTTAGGTGTTTAGCGTGGGGGTTCACTTTTGGCATCTAGTCCTGATTTTGAAGCAATGTGTGTGACTAAGACCGAGTTTGAGGAGCTGGGGTCTGCTTGATGTTGTAAGCGATTCTTTCACTAGTATATAAGAACCTAGAAGGTAAGGCGTAAAATACTTTGTCCTTTGTCTCGTATTCGGTATCATTTCATTATGACCACAAATTATTGATAAATCGAAAATTTCAAATTTCAGTGCCCAACTGTACATATATTGAAAATTATAAGAATGCGAGTTCACAATTTAATGTCTCCTGCAGTTTCTTGGATGAGTATGCTTTGTCATGTTACTTAGTGGTAATACTTTTGAAACAAAGGAAAGGTCGAAGCAGGTTTGGATTGTTTCGTGAAGGTGAAAAACGTAATTGCTTCGGTCTTCAAAACATGAAATTCTTCGTTTTGGCTTCTGGGATGTTCTGTCACCATGCACTTACGATGGAATGTTCTAATATGGCTGCGGAATTCAGAGCTTTGTTGAATGGGTTACAGTTAGCAAGAGATCATGGATTGTTTGTTTATGGTTTATCAATTGAATGTGATTCTTTAGTTCTGGTAAATTCAGTTCTTGGGAAGTGTGACTGTGCTTGGCCTTTTTTAGATATCAGGGACCAGATTAGGTATTTGATGGATGTTGTGGAATGTCTGCTGGTTCATGTGTTTCGAGAGGTGAATTCGATTGCTGATAGCCTAGCGAATCATGCTGTTCGGTTCAGGAATTCTGTGGCTTTTTCGGATTTTTTGGAATTGCCTTGTAATGTCAAGCTTGCTGTGTCCCAGTATATCAGAGGCTTCCCTGTGCTTCTGAAAGAAGAGGTTCATTGTTTTTGATGATATGGGTTGATGTGCTGTATTGTTCAGGGGTGTGGGGGAGTATGGAAGCTGACTTTGTTGATTTTCTGATGGGAAGCTGAGTTGCTGAGGTGCTGATGAAGGTGTTGAGGAGTCTAGTGCGAGCTTACTGCTATTTTATGGAATATGTTTTTCTTGGTTTGTAATTCTTAAGGCAGTAGGTTGTTTTTCAAGGATTAAAGCCGACTTGTGGCTTATCCTTTTGCTTCTTGTAAATATTTTCCTTACTCAATAAAAAAATTTTAAAAAAAACTTACGATGGAATGATCTGAGCTTCTATACATTTGGTGTAAAGCAAGACAATCTAGTCATTTTGCTGAAATTTCGATCTAGCCATACTTTGTGGTAAAAAGAGGAAATCAGAAGAACTGAGCTTGCTTGTTATATGGGATCCGATGCATCCAAAAGAGTGAAAGAGAGGCAAGCCATTCAAGGGTAGCCAAGCAAGGAAATAAGCAAAGACAGCGGCTCTATAGATTCTTTGGTCGGTATCAAGTGTATATTGAGGAAGTATTAACTAAGCTCGCCTTACATTTGTATTCGAACCATGGGAACGTCTTTCAAGCTGCCATCAACCTTGAAGATGAGAGAAATGACAACTCTTGGGACCATTGCAGTCTGCTATTTGGGTTATAGCTGCACTGACATGTGGCATAACGTATCAAGTAATTCTTGTAATGTTGTTGCACATGGATTTTTTTTATTGGCCCGAGTTATTGGCATCCCACTCTGATTGAGTCATCATGCCAATTTTGTAGCATCTCAGTGTGCTTGAGTAGCTTTGGTGTGTGGACTATTGTGTGTTACATGTGCATGCCTTTGTCCAAAAAAATAAAATAAAATTTACACACTACTGTTAAGCTTTCGAATCCTGCGATTCTTAGCTACAAAGACTTCTAGTAGATGGGGAAGTTTGCAAAAATCAATGTTCTAGTCTATGTTGACTCCTAGGCTTGACAAATTTCTGAACTAAGAATTTCTAATATTCAGCATGAAAATAGTCACATCCTGCTGTTCAGCTGTTCCAAAAACAAAACTACTCAGGCCCACAACTGTGGGCCGCCGATGGACAGCCCAAGCTGCTCCAGCAATGAGAGCAAGTTGTCACTTGCCTACTGAGGGACGGATTGAGAATGACTTCACGAGGGACCTTATTGAGTGGATCCTGAAAAGGAAAATCGGACTATTTTATTAAAACAAAGCATTATAACGGTGCCAATGCGATACTATTGTTAGGAGGGGTGAGTTAAGGAAGTAGATAATGGCAGACGGATCCTACCCTATACTCTTTGCTATTAACTGTACCCGTCTCTCTCTTTTTTCACCGGCGGAAGAGAGTAGAGAGGAACAATTACAAACAGTTGTAGACAAATGGTGACCATAATAGAATTAGCTCATACCCGTTGCGAACCAATGACTAAGGGAGGCCTAAACGGGGAGAACTACATGAACTCTCCGGGTTAATACTAAATGATAAAAATTACATAAATGAATTGTAGAATTTGCCCAAAATACAGTGGATACAATAATTTTCCCTTTTGAATAAATGTACAACTCTCAACCAATGTTGGTTCCCAAACTGCATTTTAATGTGAAGAGTCGAAAATAAAATTATGTTGCTCGCATAATCTTCTAAAAGGCTACCACAACATCATCACCCACGGGCCTCGACATGATGATTTCTTTTTATAAGGATTGCCACAATGTGCCACCCTCAGGAGATGCAGATTTTCCAGATATACCTGACATTCCCCACAGCCCACTTTGTTCANAAGGATTGCCACAATGTGCCACCCTCAGTCAAGGAGATGCAGATTTTCCAGATATATCTGACATTCCCCAAAGCCCACTTTGTTCAAATTCATCCAACTGGAAATTCCCACTGGTGTACCAAATCCAAGTGATTTCATCACTCAATTTTATAGGGGATGCTTCAACTGGCACTGAATTGTTGCTCTCGTAATTTCATCAGTGGTAGAACAGACCATAGAGATCCAAAAGAAAGCTTACCAGATAACCGTGATAGTGAGGCTGCTCAGTCAGAAAAAGGCTGTGAGTCCATGCACAAATGCACTAATTTTCTTTGGGACTGCCCAAAATGTTCACCAACTCAATAGCATCTTCACTGTCCGGATTCAACCCTGGCAAGATAAGCAGTTTTCCTTGTTTGAAGGACTTGATTCTCCATCTGAATCCAAGCTGGAGATGAATTCAGCACGGATTTCATGATAAGCAAGAATAAACATGGCAGCGGTGTCTAGTTGTTGTGCCTCACGAAGTGCCGTCAATGCCTCTTGCAATGCACCAGCTGCAACGAATAAAATTAGAGCACTGCATTGGACCAACATTAGCATTCAAAATACAGCATATGAGAGGAAAAATCTTGAGGTGAACAAATACCTCCAGATGTTATGCTCAGCATGGAGGACATGTTCGGTCCACCTTTGCAACACCCTGCTGGATCACATTTGATGAAATCAAGGTCTTCTAAACACGATTATTGAAAAATAAGTCAAACAGGGACATAACATTATTTTCCCCCACCAAAATAGAGACCACAGCATATCATGACTAGAATGAGATAAATATAAGAGCAAATTTTGAGTCAAATGAAAAATAATTTTTGTAAATGAACTGGTATGGCAATCTGGCTGAAGTTAGCTTGATAACTCATGTTTCATTTATAACAAGTAAGCATTAAAACTAGGAAAGATAAAGTTTTATCCATTTCTTTGACATTCTCTCATCTGGTAGAAGCAGATGCATGTATGCAGTAGGCACCCTTACCCCTGCTCTCTCTCTCTCTCTCTCACACACACACACACACTCACACACACAGGGAGTGAGTATATGTAAAAAAGAAGGCAAAGTAATCACAGATTCACTAGTATACGGGTGACAGCTAAGCTTTATACTACCACCTATATTACAACCTCGTCAAAGTTGTGGCATCTAACTTACTGGCACAACTAGTGTAGTCATCTGGACAAGCCTGCTGTAGCTAAGCAGCCTACATCACTCCATTAGGAAAGAAACTTGTTAAAACGAGCCAGACCAATGAAAGAAAGAACAACCAACATAAAGCACAAGGACATCTACCCATAAAACAACAAAATAAACTTTATTGTTAAAAGAGTACCAAGAATTCCCAAAGGCACATTTATACTTTTTTGGTGAATAAGCAACAGAAACAGTTGGATCATTATTAAGATTAGACACACCGCCCTCCCCCAACAAAATTTGGATCTATTTTCTGCACACAGTTGCAGCTCATTATGGACTTGCCCATGAGCATAGGTGATCACAGCAAACATCAAGTCACCCAATTAATTCTAGTAATCACAATTGCAATCCGACCTGGACTACACAGAATTTCCATAAGCACTATTTAGTCTTCATTGGGAACTACTGTCAAGTGCCAACTACCTAGAGTTTTGAATAATGTTGGAGCTAATAGTTGCACATTCCCATATGGTAGAAGTTCAATTATTGGCCACCACTCAACCAGTTTATCCCAGGAGCCATTCAGCAACTTAATCAATGAAACACAACAAAAACAGAGATGCAGGGTGTCTCATACGCTAATACTCCACTATTTTATGCCAAATGGAATGGGAGAGAGGACTGTTTACAGCTAAGCTTTAATGCCCATCATTCATTTCAGATGAAAACTGCACTCCAAATGATGAATAACCCAGCAAACGAAAGGAAGGGCCTTGAAATGCCATAGATGAGTTACAAAGATTAAGAAAATGGTTTAAAGTGAGCAATACAAGTATAGAGCCTATAGTGCTATACAGAAAGCATTATCAACAGGTACAGGGTAAGCTTGAAACAGGAAAATCTGCCTCATATCCTAATCAGTACGCACTACGCACACACAGAAAAAAGATCGAATGACACAAGATCAAACAAGTAAAACTCCAAGATAAGTGAAGAATAATAATAGGTGGAATTTAGATCATAGATAACAAAGGTACGCAACAAATACCAATCAAAAAATAGAATACCACCTGAGAACAAGCTTCTTGATACCTCCCAACAGCACAGAGCAGATGTGTGCCAGACAATGAACTTTCGGTCCTGACCATATTGGCTGCAACAACCTAGATATCATAAAAAGACGCCATATGATATGGGGAAACAACATTTAACATTTAACCTTTACTGCCGGTTTAAGCAGAGACTTAGACACCGCGGATGAAAGAGCAACAGCACGGAGGGCATTTGCATAGAAGTAAGAGCTTTCAGGAGGAGTGGAAAGCAGTAAACTAACAGCAACGTCTAAGTTNGCAGAGACTTAGACACCGCGGATGAAAGAGCAACAGCACGGAGGGCATTTGCATAGAAGTAAGAGCTTTCAGGAGGAGTGGAAAGCAGTAAACTAACAGCAACGTCTAAGTTCCCAACTGACACAAGCCTGATTAGAAAAACTACGCAATTTAGACAACCTGATGCTTATTATCAGCATGACTTATGCCGTATTGACATTATTTACATTCTGGTCAATTACATTGTATGCAGGGAAGGGAGATGATTTTGCAAGTATGTAACATTGATTATCCTTCTCGGCTTCTCCATCAATTTAATTCATTTCACGACTAAATAGATCAAGTATAAATGTTGGATTTTATATTATTTTTTTCTTTGTGTGTGTGTATATATATATATACACACACACAAAGAAAAAAAGAAAAAGAAAATATATATATATACTAGTTGATGCATACATGTGTTGCACGTAGACCATTTTGAGTGTGCATGTCATATTAGAGATTTCTCTAAACTTGTTTGAATACAACAACTATTTTTTTTTCATAAATATAATTGTATTTTGTTGATGGTAAGAATTGGCATTACAATTGAAGTGATAAACAATCAACAAAATCCCGTTAACAAGTACAAAGCAGCAAAGTCCAATGCACTTATTGACCAAAAAACATTGTAAATGCATACCAAGAAATATAGTACGAAGGCTATTTGTGCACTTACTGAAAAAAAATGAAGGTTACTCATTCATTATAGAAACAATTGTCCAAACTCATTAACCAGCAGAGATCAATAATTATATTGGTATTGTATTATCAATGGACTGACAAGTTCCAAATCAATTCCATTTGTTTATTTCTTGAAGAATTTGAAACTTTTATAGATGACAATCGTTAGCAAATGTCAGAAACTTTTTCAAAGACTTGCCCTTCCATTCGTTAGTCTGCTATTGTATCCATAGAAACCATGAAATCTGCTGTAAGGATATTCCACAACAATTCTTGAATGAAGTCTTGATTTTCTGCGAATAAGAACAATGGCAGAAAAAAATCTTCAAATCTTAAAAGCTGTATTGCCATATTGTTATTTTTTTAAAAACAATGAAATAGGTTTGTATATATATATATATATATATTGTGATTGAAATGTGAAAAATCATGAACTACTATAAACCATACATTTATTGTTTCTTTGTCAGCTTTCATACAAAGGTTTTGAACCCTTTTGTTATTAGATGTCCCCAGCGAGCTAAGTGGTATGCATTGTTTAGTGTTCACCAAAAAAAACATATAGTTAATAACCAAGAATTAAAATAAGCTTTTCATCAACTATACTCACTTAATTCTACAAAGTAATTAGACTACACAATCAGTATACTCACCTGATTCATAATTCTTCATCTAAACATTGGACTCTTTAGATGCCTTTAGCTTATATATACATAGGCTAGTCTGGTTGTGGATCATTAAAACCACCCATGGCTCAAGTGTCTAGTATAAACCATTGACGGTCCTTAATCATGTATCTAATAAGTCATTTGGATGACCAAAGTAAAAAGTCGTTGGATCAGACAACAGTTCATCAATTTAAAGAGTTCATACAAGTAATCTTCTAGCAAGGTCTTAACAACCTAGAGGGAAAGCATGAAATCACTTTCCGGCTAGATTTGAACCATTTCAAATGCTGGTTGAAGCTAGCTTTCATGTATTGTGTTCCAAACTTTTAGCATACAAGAAAAACAAATATCACATCTCATTCATAAGTCATGACTCTGCCAGATTCATTTTGCTCCAAAAATATAAATTATAAAATGAAAAATCATGAAGGTCAGGTAAATATCCACCATCTGGTCCATTGATGCATCTAGTGCAATTGCATTTGCTCCCCTTTTTTTATTTCAATGTTGTATAGAACACAACTTCATGAGTAGAAAAATCTCTCACCTTCTCGATATTTTCTTTGATGGCGTATTTGCAGGCACGTTGGGGTAGGGGGAGTAGGATAAATGTTAGGAACAAGATTGTAAATCTGTGGATTTGATAAGAGAATGCCACAAGCAATAAGTGATAGTCAAGGTTGTAGATTTGTGAATTGGGATGCACTTAGACTTATGGATAGAAGGAAAATGAGTACCTGAGTTGCAATGGAATCAAGCTTATTGAAGAAAAGCACACATGGAGCTGACTAGCTTGCTTTGTCAAATATCTGCTGAACATTTGCCTCACTTTCTCTAAACCAAATTGTTAACTGTTCGGGTCCTTTGACACTTATAAAACAGGCCTGACATTCATTAGCAATAGCGTTGGCAACCAAGGTTTTGCCACATCTAGGAGGTCCATAAAAGAGAACTCATATGGAAGGTGACATGCCAAATTTTTCAAACTTCTCGGGATGCTCCACTGAGTATTGCATGGTCTGCCAGCAGCCACAATGTTTTGAAATTTCATTTATCATGCGCATAAACAGTTACCATGATAATATGAGAGGAACATCTGATTATTTGAATAAAGAAGGAGCACATGCATTTGAAAAAACTAAATTAAATAGGAGAGGATTAATCAGATAATCCATGCCCATAGGGACAAAAGACATACCTGTTGAAGCTCCCGTTTCACATTGTCCAGCCCACTAATATCCTTCTAGGATACATTTGGTACCTCCACAACTTGCGAACAAACACAATCCAAGTCCACTAATGTTGAGAAAACAATACAACAATACCANTTCTAGGATACATTTGGTACCTCCACAACTTGCGAACAAACACAATCCAAGTCCACTAATGTTGAGAAAACAATACAACAATACCACTGGGACAAGAATGCTGGTAAATGAGTGCAGCCTACTCTTTCTTTTTTTATTGAATTATCTCACTATAGGGGAATGACAGAGGTTTTCATAGCAGAATTTTATGAAATCATCAAGAAAATGAACTAAAGACTAACAAAAATAAAAAATGGAAAATCGTCAAGAGAAACAAGGAGAAATCATGCATCAGGAAAATTTCATTCTAGCACACTCTGTTACATATAGAACCAGGCAACAAAAAACACTTATGGAAACATAATAGGACAGTGAGGGACCAAAATAAGATACAACAGCACAAATAAAAAAAATCAAAAGGGAGGAAGCTAAATACAAAAAGCTACACCTTAACAGTATTTTCATAGCCTCGCATTTTTCCCCATGATACAGCTTTGTCAGGACGGGCACCATAATCACTCCCATCAAACTCTTGTGCTGTGTTAATGAAGACAGCGAAATCTGCAGCATTATGCATCATATTGGCATTGCAAATGTGATGCTTGGGCAGCCCTCCTCCAAGAATTATCGTCCCAGTTTCCTGGGGCCAGTATGGACTGACTCACCATTCATGGCCCTAATATCTGTTTATACAGTGAAAAAATCAACTAATTTCCACACCTACCAAAATGACAATGAAGGGGGGTGGGGTTTCATTACTGTGCACTATGTCAATGACTAAACCAGGATTCCAGAAAGAATGGAAGTATAACATGTCACCCACTAAGCCATCAGTCAAGCTTGGGCAGAAGACAGGAATATTGTTTTGGAAAGCAAATATATCAATACCTATGGTCAATTGGAGCACATTGAGAAATAACATGATCAAAAGAAAAACTATTATATGTGAAATTGTGTCAGTGTATTTAATCACACCTAATGATCCAACAAATTTAGCAGCTTTTCAATGTTCCAAACATTCCAATGGTGGAAAGTATTTTCTTCCACATACCATTTATCAAAAAATATATTTGGATAATGCTACATGAGTGCATCAGCTATGTGAGATTAGAGGTCTGGTGCACTTCTTTTACCTGATATGCAGAACAATCCAGGCCACCACTGTACAAAAGTTTTCGCCAACCACTTGTATTCACTTTGTGTTCAAAGAACCTGAAGCGAGGAAATTAAATAAACAAAGCAACACATGAAACTGCTCATTTACCACAAACATGCATACTCTATAATCAAATCCAACTGTTGGTTTTGGAAGTCAGAAAGAATTCAATATTACCATAGGTAAACAAAGGAAATCAATAGGTAAACTGAACAAATTAATGACTGATACGAGGTTTACATACCTAAATAAAGATGATATCGAAGACCAACCCATTAAGACATATGACCTGGTTTTGGATAATCTTTTCCAATGATGCACTTTGCTTTGGTTTTGATGCTTAGGGGAGTTGTGCATGGCTCATAAATATACTATTTAGGCATATCTGGGCATGGCATTAGATTTTAGATTTCAGAAAGCAGAAAATATCTAGCCAATAGAAACAAGAGAAACATTTCGACTTACCTGTCAACGCAGGGATAAAATGCCTAATATAGTTATTATTAGGATCATACTTCTTCCACTCCAATTACGAAGAACCAAAAGACAACACTTGACTTGTAGAACAACATCTATTATATAGAAATATGACACTTCTGCTATACTAAGTAGTATGAATACAAAAATAAATTCTCTAAAATCGTATTGACAATACCAAAAGCAAAATAATAAGGGTATGATAGTAAGAACTGAGAAAATGAGAAGAAATAAGGTCTTGCAGCAGAACTTGTGATGGAATTGCCATATATGTATATGTTGTTTCATCTCTGGTGTTAACGATACATGGTCAATTAGTTTTGCAAACAACACACATAATTATAGTCATACCAATTATAATAGAAAAAACAGAACAATCAAGAGGAGGAGAATAAAGAATTACCTATTTTTGAAAGTATCAATTGGTTCATGACTTTATATAATGTGTACTTATTATACAACTACTAGAGACGTATCTCCTTTGAATGTAGCATTATTGTAAACCCTCACATGTTTATAGTAATATCATAATAAATTGTGTAAAAATTTTAATATATGTAATGGCGTAGGAATGAATCATATGGGTTATAACTGTAGAAATAATGATATTGTGGAAACCCGGATAAATATATGAAATCATTTGTAATAGAAGTTGTACCAACCCTGTTTGATGTGCAAATGTATGTTGTATAAGTTTGGGATGACCTTGGAAAGATTAGAAATGGATTGGAAATGAAAAATAGAGGAAACAAGCAGATTCAACAAAAGCGTACCGGTACGCCGAAAACCAGTAGCCAGACCGTACCGGTATGCCCCACAGATTCCAAAATTTTTTAAGTCCCGAACAGTTGGCCCTCCTTCCACTATAAATACTGCCCCGTACTAGTATGCGTACCGGTACGACGCAGTCCAGTAGCCATACCGTACCGGTACGCGTACTAGTAACCTCGACAGATTCCAAAAATTTTTAAGTCATGAATAGTCGGCCCTCTTTCCACTATAAATACATAAAGACGTCCTATTTAGCCCATTTCAACACTTTTAACCCTAGAAAATCTTAGAGAGGAAGAAAGAGAGGGAAAAAACACAAGATCAAAGGGGTTTTGCACTTTGGATTGAATTAAAGCCTTAGATTTCTTCAAGAACATCAAGGTAGGGGTTTTCTTCCTATTCCCCTACATTGAGGCTAGGGCTTATCTATATGTACTCTTTTGACTTTAAATCATATGTATATGCTATGAAATCATGATTCTTTGAGATTTTTGCAATCATTACCATGTTTTAAACAAAGCTATGGTTATATAACCATGAGATTTCTTTTCTTGTCATAAAACCCTAGTTTTCAAAAGAGATGAATTTTCCTCTTGATTCTTCCTTTGTTCTTAACTTTGAAACCCTAGTGCTTTGTGTTGAGTAATAAAATGATGTTGTGATAATCTCTTGCTTATTTTCTTAAATAGTTCTCTTGTATTACAAATTGTGAGAATTGGGGATTTTGAATTTTCTTGTGTTTTAAAGAAAATATTTGTTATTGCATCCCTTGTATGGTTGTTGTGATGGACTTGAATTACATTCGAGCATTGCCGTAGAGTGTTGGAGGTTAGTCTATCCCAGTGGGGGTGAGATGGTTTTCTAACACTTGTAGTAGTTTGTTAATTGTGGGAACAACCGTTATTGTTCACGTAAATTTGAGCCTAAGGGTGGGTACACCTTTCCTGGGAAGGATTCGTCAATGCCGTGGGAGACGTTATATGCCCTTCCTAAAGTGGTTTGTGTGGTTATGATTGGGTGAACGAGGTAGAGTCGTTGTATAGATTTATGGGAAGCAACCAATATACATAAGAATATGGGATGACACTATTGAACGATTATTGTTATTGTGTGAAATTGGTTTCCTACAAGAACTTGTGGAGGTATGAGACTGTACAAGAACTTATGGGAAATGGTTTATAGTTATAAATGATTTGTTAATACTAGAAATGGTTTCCTACAAGAGCTTGTGGAGGTATGAGACTCTACAAGAACTTATGGGAAATGTTTTATAGTTATAAATGATTTGTTAATACTAGAAATGGTTTCCTACAAGAGCTTGTGGAGGTATGAGACTCTACAAGAACTTGTGGAAAATAGTTTATGATTAAAAATGGTTTATTATTGGGAAATTCATTTTACTGTTCATTTAAATTATTGCGATTACGTACACTTGAGAACAAATAAATAGTCACTGTTTTATTTCAAGTTATATATGCTATTTTGAAAAATGAGATCGAACTATTTTATATGTTTCTAAACTTTATTCGAGATTGGGAGAATGTTGCTACAGAGCTTAGTGCTCACCCCTTACAAACTATATATTTCTTTCAGATTGTGGTCTAGACGAGGAGCTCGGAGTTGAAGAGCCGATACATTGGGAAGTTCCACTCCCGAGGTGGACGTCTAGGGTGATACTCTCCTAGAAAACATAGAAAACAGAGCCAAAATGTTAACCCTCCAAAGCCACATCATCAACACCCCTAAGCCTCTCTTCACCACCACTTCCTCCGCCACCACACACGACCCTAACCTTAATAATGATAGTAATAGTAACAGTTCAAACGCAACCAAGCTCTGAGGCGTAGCCCATCTCTTCCGCCACCTCCCACCCACCACCACCACAACCACAACCACAACCACCCCTTCCTCCAACACCACTGCCCTGACCACTCTTCTCTTTGTCGTCGTCCTACTGCAGTTATTGCTATTGATGTCTTGGAGCAAAATCCTGATTTGATTACAAAGCAGAGGAAGAATATCACCATACTATGTAGAGATCTTTACTTTTACCATTGTTTGCTCATTTAGACTATATAAAGCTATGACCATGACCAGGTTGTACCTGTTTGTTATGGTTTGCCTATCATGATTTGTATCGGGGTTGTGAAGAAGTTTTATTTTACTTTTTGCTGGTCTTAGCTTTTGTTTTGATCCTTATATATTGATAAATTACAGGATTGTCAGATATACAAGGCCTTGAAATTCTGAGTGATCCACAATTTCCCATTATTTTTCTCAGATTAAAGAAATCCACAGGTTCCTCAAAGAATGATTTATCATTGCTTGAAGATATTGCTCATTGTGTAAGCTTCATGCAATCCTAATTTTAATAAGTTGACATATGTACTTTCTCAAGTACCTAATGCACTTTGCATTTGCATGAGTTGAAGGAAGACTATTTTTGTGGTGACTTCCAAGAGATCCATGCTTGATAAATATAGTTTACCTGTCGGAATTAGGTTGTTTGTCTTGACCGCCCATACAGAATCAGATTTGACGAAAGCTTGTGAATCACTGAAGAGAGTTGCATCATTGGTCTTGACAGCTCATGAGTAAATGTCACAATTTAGATCTCACTTTTTGGGGGCATTCATAATCGAACTATTTCTGTGATGCAAGCCAACAATAACAAGAGGGGATAAGATTGTTTCACGCTTTCTATTTAGCTTGGGTCAGTGAATTTTAATTTTGAATTGCATTGTTTGTGATTTCTATCATATGGAACTTGCAATAGAGTGATTGCAATGTAATATTTTCTTGAGATAACTAGGTTTTAAAGGTTGATTATTCACTGAGCAGTGTAGATGTATTTGATCATTTTCAATACTCTTCTTTTTCTCTTGTACATTTTACTTTTTTGACTACTAGAAAGTAAAATTATTGAGTGTTCTATTTTGTTCCAGCACTATAATGTGTTCAAGTACATTTTTCTTTTATTCTTAGTTATGGGATTCACTATATATAACTGGACGCATATCAATACAATGTGGGTGCCTACTTTTGAGGGAAAATGTCTTATTGAACTCTTGAATATTTCATATTGAACTCTCGAATATGTTCAAAAAATGCTCTTCCAAAAACTCCAATTCTAGATATTCCATTACCCTTGGAGAGTGGTTTGCCGTGTTAGGTCGCTATTCTCCCTTTGTTCATAATACTGGAACATGAACCTGCCAATTGAGGGTTGAGCAGAATCTTGTTACATGCATCTATTCCAACATCGATGCCAATGCATAAACAAGGTTTGAAGAAGTCTCTCACAGAATACCAGAAGTTGAATTTTGGGTTACCTCCATAGATTCAAAAGTTGTAGTAAATAAGAAAGCCAACATACACAAACGGGTGTAGTCTTACCTCTATATCTCTGTGTACATTTTTATGAATGCATGTACTTGGAGGTTCTCCCATTTTTATTAATCAAGGAGAGAGAGAGAGAGAAGGGGGAGGTATGGAACTGGCAAAGATGTATTGACAAGTCATATTAGACCTACGTCTCATGAGGCTTTAAATTTGAGCTTCAATTTCGTACTCAAAAAATAAAATAATTCTAATAATATATTTCACAATAAATGAAAGAAGAGAAATAAAAGCAACAAAAATAAACTAAAGACAAATTTCTTAAACTAGTCTTGACCTAAAGATAAGTTGGGGATAATTTCACTTTTGAAGGAAAGCAACCAAAATATTTAAAATGGTATTGAGCAAGGGAAATTGGAAACTAATTTAACACTAAAATTTTTCTTTGTTAATCACAAATTAGATACTAACAATATCAATTGCCACACATTTTACAATTGACCAAATGAGGTCATACCTTATTTATTCTTTCCGGTAACTTTATATTTATTAGAGCTACGATTTTATTTCGGTGACAATATTATATGATCATTGGAATAAACTGAATCAAAAACCTTCATACACATTAAAAAAAAAGTCATATTATTTTATATATAGTAACATGAACAACCTAGATTTGAATCTTTTCTCACTCTCCGCTACACAAACAAATGGATGATTTTCAATTTAAGCTCATAAAATATACACATAATTTATATTTAGTACTTGAAGTTTTAATTGATACAATTATATCTATAAAGTTTTTAACGAGTTTCAATTCAGTCTTATACCCAGATTTATTAAATTAATTTTAATAAGAAAGACATCGCAAAACTTATCCATAAGATACATTTGTCCACCAAAAAATGTCTCTCTCAAATACATTGCTATTTCTCTTTTTTGTTCACAATATCACTCACTTTTATTCGGGATTGTTATACATATTTTTTTTCTTCTCAAAATTAAATGAAATAAAATAATATTTTATAATCTACACGTAATAGATTTTTATCAAACAATTATATTTGTTTACCCAAGTCATATGTTGGTCACAAAAGACCATTCCATCATAATAAATTGATGAATTTTGATGTAAAAACTACATTGAAACTTAATAAGGATTTGATTGTTGCAATTGAAATTATAAGGGCCAAATAAAAATTATGCTCATATTTAAAGGGTGTAATTATAAGTTACCCTAAACAAATCTAAATCAAAATGGGCTCCTAATTTAATGATTTAAGTCCAAAAAAAAAAAAAAAAAAAAAAGTCAATGAGAAATCATTTTGGCATAATTTGTCTATATAATGGCGTTATTTTCCTCCTCCAAATGCTTATTCCCGCAAAGTATATTTTCCTCTCCTTCCCACCATAGAGTAAGGATGACAATGAACCGGTGAAAAATGAGAATTCGTCCAAACTCGTCTGGTTTAGACCGGAAATGGACCAAACATATTAGACGATAAATATATACAGAAATACACGTATAAACTCATCCAAATATAAAAGCGGGGAAAGACTGGCTCTTATCCCTCACCCCACCACTCCCTCCCTGTTATACCTGTTAATTTTATAATTGAGTAATGTTACATAAATTTAAAAAATAGACTTGATAATCTCAACCATTGAATAGATAGTAGACCTTAATAAATGCTGAAATTCACAATAAAATCAATAGTTAAAAATTATTAAAAATTATTTTTAATTTTATTTTTTAAATTTATATAACATTACTCTTTATAAATAAATAAAATATACAGGAACTAAACGACTACTTCATTCAGTACTCCTCAATGCCTTTGCCGACTGCCGCCCACTGCATCTCTCTCTCTCTCTCTCTCTCTCTCTCTCCCCCTCTCCCGACAATTTTCCGAGACAAAGGAAGAACTGAAGCAACTCGATAGAATTTAAACGCCGCCAAGAAGACGTCGTCGACCCCCTGCCTTCTTTCTCTCTCTCTCTGATGCTGAGTCGCTGACCCAGGTAACTCCAAAGCGCTGTCTCTCTTTCTCTCTGTCTTTTCTCTCGCTGATTCGCTGACCCAATTTTAGGCTGGTACTGTTAATTAGTTCATATATGTGTGTGTGTGAACACTCTATCTCAGCAAACAAAGTCTGCCAGATTTCAAAAAATTAAGGCAAAAGAATCCTAAACAAATTCCAAAACACCAACACAATACAGAAAACATCATAGGACCAACTCATTCAGCAACTATACAGCGATAAAGATATTAATTGCAGCATATATATTAGCAAAAAATCGATGCAATGGAGGAGTCAGTGGCTACACAAACCTGTAATAACCTCAAATCGAATTTGGAAAGCCCAATTCTTATTGCAAGTTTGTTACTGTAAGTTTTAATAGATGCAGAGATAACATGATATTCAATTTAAGGTTCTTATATATTTTAGATTATGCCTCTGCGAATGAATGTTTTATCTTAAGTTTGGAATTTGAGATGGGTTTGGCATTTGTTTGATTGATTTTGCTGTGCAACCTGTGCTCTTAAAGATTTATGTGGGAATTGTGTAGGGGATTTCTGTGGACCAAAGCGCTTTGATTGATTTTGCTGGCCATCTTTACGGTCGCTTGGATCTCTTCACCTTCCTAACCATTGCCACAGCCACGGTGACTAGAAAAAGCCAAACCCAAAAACCCCCCTAAAATATGTCAAACGTGGTGGTTCTCGACAACGGCGCTGGCCTAATAAAGGCTGGAATCGGCGGCGAATGTGACCCAACTGCCATAGTCCCCAACTGCATGTGCCGCCCACTCTCCTCCAAAAAATGGCTACTAGTCGACCAACTCCTCTCCCCCACCGAAGACCTCACCTCCGCCACTCTCTGCCGCCCCTTCGACCGCGGCTACCTCATAAACCCAGACCTCCAAACCTCTCNATGTGACCCAACTGCCATAGTCCCCAACTGCATGTGCCGCCCACTCTCCTCCAAAAAATGGCTACTAGTCGACCAACTCCTCTCCCCCACCGAAGACCTCAACTCCGCCACTCTCTGCCGCCCCTTCGACCGCGGCTACCTCATAAACCCAGACCTCCAAACCTCTCTCTGGTCCCACATCTTTACCAATCTCCTCCACATCAGTCCATCTCAGTCCTCTCTCCTCTTAACTGAACCCCTCTTCAACCTACCCTCTATACAAAGATCAATAGATGAGATTGTTTTTGAAGAGTTCAATTTCAATTCACTGTTTGTCACTGATCCACCAGCTTTAGTCCACCTTTATGAGGCCTCAAGAAGGCCTTATGGGTTGGTGTCAAAAACTCAGTGTAGTCTTGTGGTGGACTGTGGGTTTTCTTTTACCCATGCAGTTCCCGTGTTTCAGAACTTCACTATGAACTTTGCCGTGAAAAGATTGGATTTGGGTGGGAAGGCATTGACCAATTACTTGAAGGAGCTGGTGAGTTATAGGGCTGTGAATGTTATGGATGAGACTTTTATTATGGATGATGTTAAGGAGAAGTTGTGCATTGTCTCGCTTGATGTCGCGCGGGATTTGCAAATTGCAAGGTATTAGTATCAGAATTTGAACTTGGTTTTGGCTGATTTATGTGTTGTTTCAGTTTAATAAAATGCTTTTTTTGGTTGGTTTGCAGTGTTGTGTTCATGCATTGGTTAGCTTTTTTGCCCGAGTTCTTTTAGTTCTCTTGAGTAATAAGCTTAATTTATAAGTTGGTTTTTTCTCTGCTTACTAGTGTAACAAGTGAAATGAATTTATAATTTGTGGATTGTGTAATGAAATGTCTGTACACATTTTATAATTAAATGCTATGATGTTAGGAGTGATATAATGAGAGGATTCTACAATGAAATGATGCTAAGAAATGGTTGTTTGTTATGAAGATTGTTGAACAAATGTTATAGTATGAATCATTTATTCTTACATTGTCCTCTAGCACTCTCACTATGGAACAATCTATTGAGCTGTATGGGTCATTGTTGGGTGGCACTTAGAACTATGTTTTCTATGGTTGGTATCATGGTACGGAAGTGTGAGTGGCGACTCAAACCTTATATAACTCCGTTCCGACTCCACCTTGCGAAGGCGAAATGGAGCTTTGCAGATTGCTTCCCTTGTTCTACCATTAGTTTTCTGCCGTAACTTTGCCTTCTTCGTTGCAAATCAACTATAAATTCACTGTAGATTTCGTTAATTTGTTTCTCCCTTCTTCTACTCCTCTATCCCTTATCCTACTGAAAAAAAAGCACAAACATAGTACAATTTGCAGATAAACCGTCACCACCAACACATCTCCGTTGCTCGAAGAAGAAACAAATCTAAAAAAGGACCTCAAAAATCGTAGAAGAATCAAAGAAACTCCAACACCCAAAACCAATTTCTAAAGGATCATCGAAAATCCAAAGAAATCCACATGTAAATCATCGTCCCTACCTAGAATCCAAGAAACAAATTTGAATAAGAACAGTGTTAAGAAAAATTCACAAACAATGTTCAAATAAAAACCCATAAACAATGGCACTCGAAGTGAGAGAAAAGAGAAGGAATCATGGAGATAAGTTCCGATTGAGCGTTGAGGGATAGACGATGACGGATCTGAACTTAGATTGATGGCTATGGTTGGATTCACAACGAGATAGGGCTTTAGAGGCAGTCGAAGCTGACTATCCCATCCAGGACGAGTCTATGAGGAACGTTGGATCTACGCTTAGTGAATCTCAGCCATCCTTGTTGTTGGTGGAGACTGGAGCAATAGGTTTTCCTCATTTGGTTCTTTTCGGTCAGAGTTGAGATAGAGAGGGAAAATAAAATTGAGGTGGGGCTTAGGGATTGGCAAGAGTTGGATTCGGACTGTTAATATGACTAACTCACCATTTATTTACAATAAGCTGCCATTTTGTTTTTTATATGTAAGATAAATAATTTCAGACTATAATGAGAAGTTTGATCTGACTTTCCCTCTAATAAAATGCATGATTAGTAATCACATTGTTAGCATCCTTTATTTTAAATTTGATACTATGATTCTATGGCTTAAACACTAAGCAAAGTGTATTCTAATTAATTGTTTTGTCTCAAAAGCAAGAATCTTATATTAATTTTTATAAAATTATTAATTAATAAAATTCAGAGTCGGAGTTAGAGTTTTGTCGGAAAAGATTTCAAATTTTGACTCTGACTCTGATCCGAGGCGGAGTCAAACCGGAATCAGAGTTGGAGTCGGTGTTGGCTTTGTGGATAGTTTCACACTCCTAAGTGGGGGTGGAAATAGAAGATGAGAGATTCCTTGGATTTACGCTTGTTTTGCTATTGTTTAGGTTATTTGGTTGGAAAGGAATGTGAGAATTTTTTATGACAAACGTGAGGAGGTCGATGGTCTATGAAATTGCTTCCTTTTGGGAACATTGTCTAAAGAGTTTGAGAATTTTCCTCTTTTTTGCATCATCTCGAATTGAAGAGATTCATGTGGAATAGTTTTTGGTTTTTCGTTGTATTTACTTTGTTTCAACTTGTCTTTTTTTTTTTTTTAAAGAAATCAAGAATTTTTATTCCATAACCCAAAATTTACAATCAAAGAAAAAGCAGACATTCCTGCCTTTACAATTCGCTATTACCAAAATACCAAGAAAATCAAGAAAATACAATTTTCTTTCTAAAGTATTTATGCCCATTTTTATCAAACAGCAACAATCTCCTGGCTGGAAGAGGAATGTCCGAAGCCGCAGAAAATTCCATAGAACATCCACATTGTACAGCCCAATTTGCAAAAAAATCAGCNACGCCTATTTTTATCAAACAGCAACAATCTCCTGGCTGGAAGAGGAATGTCCGAAGCGGCAGAAAATTCCATAGAACATCCACATTGTACAGCCCAATTTGCAAAAAAATCAGCTGCTGAATTTCCTTCTCTGTACACATGTGTCAACTGAAAATTTAATCTCCCCAAAATCTCCTTAATCTGCCTCATCAACTCCCAATATTTCCAAGCACGTAAATGCCCTTTCATTACCATATTAACCATAATTTCAGAATCCGCCTCCACTTGTATTCGGTACCCCAACAAATCATATTTTTCAACAAGACATAAACCATCTTTTAGAGCCCTTAATTCTGNAGGCCCTTAATTCTGCTTCCATGTTAGAACAATTTCCATAATGAAAAGATCCTGCAATCACCAAGTCACCCCATTGATTTCGAATCACTGCACCCCCACCAGCACATCCCGGATNTCACCCCATTGATTTCGAATCACTGCACCACCACCAGCACATCCCGGATTCCCTTTCGAGGCTCCATCCACGTTTAATTTCAAACATCCCTCCATTGGGCAGGACCAATTAACCCATATTGCTTTTATTTCAATTTTTCCACATCTTGTAACTCCCAATTCCTGCAACATTTTCTTTCCATGTATGCTGTCAGGAATTTTCGGCCGAATTCCATAAGCTTGTAGCTTAACAATGTTGCAGGTATTCTTGAAAATAGAAAAAGCAGACAAACATCCTTCTCCATAAACTCTTCTACATCTCTCTCTCCATAATAACCAAAACACAACCAAAGCCACACTCCTAACTAGGATATGACTAAGAGACTGTTTTTTAAAAATTCTTACTAATCTCATTAATCTTCCCATAGGACCTTCATTCTCAATCAAATTAAATCCAAAAAAACCAGCCAAGTGTTGCCATACCTGTGCAGCAAAGTCACATCGAATAAACACATGAGCTCCACTTTCCATTGCTTTATAACATAGCGAACACCTACTAGCTAACTTCACCCCCAATTTCTGAAACCTAACATCCAAAGCCACTGCACTTTTGTTAATTTTCCAGCAAAACAACTTAGCACTAGGTGGAGCAGCCTGAACCCATATCGCCTTAGCCACCAATTCTTCATTTCCAGCCTGTCTTGCCAAATGCCAAGCTGATTTCACCGAAAACTGCCCAGAATCATTCAATTCCCATACCAGAAAATCAGTACTATCAGATAGAGTAATTCTCGAATTCTTAATCTCTTCTTTCATTCCATCATCTACTAAACCACCCAACATCTGCCACTGCCAAACATTTTCTTTATAAACTTCTGCAACTCTTGGAAAATTTTGAGGCATTACCCCAACTCTATTCAACAACGGCCCAGATTTAAGCCAATTAGAACACTCAACTTGTCTTTGGGTTGGACGTCTTGTCCACCTTTGAATTGTTTTAATTGTAATACTTTTTTACTTTAAAAATTAATGTTATCATCGTTTCCTATTGAAAAAAAGAAATCATATTAGACTTCTGCATTTGAACATTTCCTCCTACCAGTATATCAAAATTTTGCCACTTACTAAAAATTGAATTATTCAATGAAAACTAGTGCTCTTGCTGAATATTATCTCTATATAGTTGGGATAATTTTAAATCCTAAGCCTTTTAGGGATTGGTTCAAATGGAAATTATGGAACAAGTTGACAATAAAGGCTTTAAAAAAAATGAATTCACTTTATTCTATGTTTGGTTGTTTCACAGCAGCACGGACCAAAAGAGGAATTCCTATATTTATAGGTTTTTCATTATTTGGGATCTGAGAAAGCAAAAGGCTCCAGTTAACTGATAATTGTATCGATGTAGTTTAATGTCGTGTTTGCTGATATAACATGAAGGGTAGTTATATGCTTGTGGGAATTGAATATCTCAAGGCTGTGAGGGTGACTTATTTCCCCTTTCGAAGAGAAACCAGGTACAAACTTACAACGTAACGAGCATATGTAATTAGTTAGCAATTTTTCAATTCCATTGGTTGTTGGGTTCCATAAACTCCAAGAAAATTTCTAGTGTGAATGGTAAACTGGTGGAACATAAGAAAACAAGCANTTCCATAAACTCCAAGAAAATTTCTAGTGTGAATGGTAAACTGGTGGAACATAAGAAAACAAGCATTAAGAACCAAAGAGAGTCAATTCCTTTTGAACATATGTCTTGAAGGGACGTCATGTTACTATGGNTTGAACATATGTCTTGAAGGGACGTCATGTTACTATGGGGGATGAATTTATGTGAAAACATGATTCAGGACAGATTTTGAAGTTGAAGCTCGGGGCTTGGGAAAGCATGAATCATGTTCTCTTCAAAATTGACCATAATCTATTATTACAAAAGTCAAAATTTTCTTATGAAGGCCTTTATTGCCTTGTTTTGCTCACTCCTTCTGAAATATTCTTACAGACGACATGGAAAGGACAACTACTTCAGTTGCACATATGTTCTTCCTGATGGTGTCACACACACAAAGGGTTTTGTAAAAGATCCAGGTGAGGCAAATGGATACCTTGCTTTTACAGATGGAGTCCTACCTCCGCAACCTGAAAGAAAAGAGGACATGGATCAGCTAGAAGTTAGAGAAAAGCCCGAGGACAGAAGAAAAATTGATTTAACACAAACTGTACTATACATTTTCCCTTGAGAAAGTAGTCCATGCCAAAGACTCCACATCTAAATGTTTTACCTTCTGAACAGGAGTTTACTTTGACAAATGAGCGCTTCCTTGTCCCAGAGATGATCTTTCGNAGACTCCACATCTAAATGTTTTACCTTCTGAACAGGAGTTTACTTTGACAAATGAGCGCTTCCTTGTCCCAGAGATGATCTTTCGTCCTGCTGATTTGGGTCGGTATAACATTTTATATTATGAGGTTTTCAAGTTTTTTGTTACCCCAAAAAAATAACAAAAAATCTTTGTTTAATTTGCGTACAAGATTCAGTGATTGATTATTGATATATTCTCATTCTTTTTCCTTATTTACAACCAGCAGTGTCATTGACTTGTGGACATTTTGCAGGAATGAATCAGGCTGGACTAGCAGAGTGCATTGTTAAAGCTGTCAATTCCTGCCATCCTCATCTTCACCCTGTGCTCTATGAAAGGTATTACTGGGAATCCATTTTTTACTAGTGAAAATTTGTCATGTGGTTGCTTGTTGGTATGCATGTCTGGTTCGTAGCACTAACCTGTTTTTCAAATTTGTGTTTGGGCAGCATTATATTGACTGGTGGAAGCACACTTTTTCCTCGATTTGCTGAAAGATTGTAAGATTTCAATTTTTTGCCACTGCTTTGAAATATTTTTGTAATGGATAATTTGGAATTCACCACAAATTATTTTGTTCCACTATAGAGAAAGGGATCTCCGACCTCTTGTACCCGATATATACCAAGTGAAGATAACTACTCAAGAAGAGTAAGCCCNTCCACTATAGAGAAAGGGATCTCCGACCTCTTGTACCCGATATATACCAAGTGAAGATAACTACTCAAGAAGAGTAAGCCCATATGTACTTGAAAAACTGTTTCCTAAAACATATTGCTACTTCCAGATTGGTAACACTTTCTTGTCTGGACAGTCCTATTTCAGGTGTTTGGCGCGGGGGTTCACTTTTGGCATCTAGTCCTGATTTTGAAGCAATGTGTGTGACTACGACCGAGTATGAGGAGCTGGGGTCTGCTCGATGTCGCAAGTGATTCTTTCACTAGTATNTGCTCGATGTCGCAAGCGATTCTTTCACTAGTATATAAGAACCTAGAAGGTAAGGTGTAAAATACTCTGTCCTCTGTCTTGTATTCAGTATCATTTCATTTTGACCACATCGAAAATTTCAAATTTCATTGCCAACCGTACATATATTGAAAATTACAAGAATGCGAATTCACAATTTAATGTCTCCTGCAGTTTCTTGGATGAGTATGCTTTGTCATGTCACTTGGTCATAATACTTTTGAAACGAAGGAAAGGTCGAAGCAGGTTTGGATTGTTTCGTGAAGATGAAACACCTAATTACTTCAGTCTTCAAAACATGAAATTCTTCGTTTTGGCTTCTGGGATGTTCTGTCAACCTGAACTTACGATGGAATGATCTGAGCTTCTATACATTTGGTGTAAAGCAAGATAATCTACTCATTTTGCTGAAATTTCGATCCAGCCATACTTTTGTGGGAAAAGAGAAAATCAGAAGAACTGAGCTTGCTTGTTATATGGGATCCGATGCATCCAAAAGAGTGAAACAGTGGCAAGCCATTCAAGGGTATCCAAGCAAGGAAATAAGCAAAGACAGTAGCTCTGTAAATTCTTTGGTCAGTATCAAGTGTATATTGAGGAAGTATTAACTAAGCTTACCTTACATGGGAACGTGTTTCAAGCTGTCATCAACCTTGAAGATGAGAGAATGACAACTCCTGGGGCCATTGCAATATGCTATTTGGGTTATAGCTACACTGACATGTGGCTTAAAGTATCAAGTAATTTGATTTGTCATGTCAATTTTGTAGCACTTAATTAAATTCACACACTATTGTTAAGCATTCAAATTGTGTGATTCTTAGCTGTGCCAACGGCATTGCAATTACGGAGATGGGTATAATTTGTTATTTTATAACAAAGACTTCTAGCAGATGAGAAGTTTGCAAATATGCAGCTTGAAAACTATCACATCCTGCTGTTCAGCTTTTCAAAAATAAAAGGGAAATTTGGGAGCCGGTCTTTCTATATGGACTTATTTGGACTTAAGTTCATCAAAGAAATTTATTTGTTATGCAGTTCGTTTTTTTGTCAATTTTATCAGACTATTCCTTCTCATTAGAAGTGAAGTAAAATTAAAAATTAAAAATTCTTAAATTTTAAGAGTTTGACTTACATTAAATTTTTTTTATATGTATTTATATTCATATATAAATTAGGATTATATATATATATATATAGTAACATTAAAAATAAAAAATGGTAATATTTAAATAAAAAAAAAGTAGCATTTAAACACAATAAAATAGTAACATTTAATATTAATATTTTAAAAATATAATAATAGTAATATGTTTAACAAAAATAATAACATGTTTAATAAAAACAGTAACATATTTAACAAAAAACAGTAACATGCTTAACAAAAAAAAATAACAATATAGAACATTGAACAAAATTGAAAATAAAAATAGTAGCATTCGAACCAATAACCAGAGGAAGAAGTCTCCAATTCTTCAGTATCCAAAAAAGTAACAATTAAAAAGTAATAACATGTTCAATAAAAAATAGTAACATGAAAAAAACATAGTAGTATGATCAATTAGAAAAAATAATAACATAGTCAACAAAAAACGTAGTAACATAAAATATTAAAACAATTTGGGGATTATTTATAAAAAAAAATAAAAATAAAATTGGAAATCAAACTAATAACACATTGAGCAAAATTTCAACCTTTTTTTTTTCGAAAACCAACGACATAGAAATTCATGATGACCAGAACACAGTAGAAGGTATGGTAGTTGTCGATAATGTTTCAAACCCTACTGATTTTGATACTATGGAGGAAGAAATGATAACTAAGAAAAAATATTTGTTGTATTGGAGTGATAGTCTTTTTCAAACGAGAGAGAGAGAGAGAGAGAGAGAGAGAGAGAGAGAGAGAGAGAGAGAGAGGGGGGGGAAATATATATATATATATATATAAATATATACATTTCAATTTTAATTTAGGAGTGAATTGAGGGATAATAATTTATAATTTAAAAAATTAATTTAAAATTACTTTTAAGGTCTTTACGATTTCTATAATTGAATATAATAACACTGTTAAATGTATTTTTGAAATTTTAAAAGATTTCTATAATTGAACATAATAACACTGTTAAAGGTATTTTTGAAATTTTAAAAAATAGTGGACTTAAGTACTTATTAGTAAAATAAAAAATAAATTTATCATCAAATAAGTTTTCTTAACGGATTTAAATCATTATAAATCTATCAAGGAGGACTCAGCCTCAATATCCACAAAATAAAACTACCCAGGCCCACAACTGTTGCCCTTCGATGGACAGCCCAAGCTGCTCCAGCAATGAGAGCAGGTTGTCACTTGTCTACTAAGGGACAAATAAAGAATGATTTCACGGGGGACCTTCTCGAGTGATCCTGAAAAGGGAAATCGGACTATTTAATTATAGCAAAGCATTATGATGGTGCTAATGCGATACCCGAGTCTTTTTCTTTTTTCACCGGCAAAAAAGAGTAGAAGGGAACAATTTACAAAGAATTGTGGACAAATGATGACCATAATAGAATTAGCTCATGCCCGTTGGGAACCAACGACTAAGGGAGGCCTAAACGGGGAGAACTACATGAACTCTCCGGGTTAATACTAAATGAGAAAATTACATAAATGAATTATAGAATTTGCCCAAAATACAGTGGATACATTAATTGTTTCTTTGAATAAACGTACAACTCTCAACCAATTTTGGTTCCCAAAATACGTTTTAATGTGAAGAGTCAAAAATAAAATTATGTTGCTCGTAAAATCTTCTACAAGGCTACCACATCATCACCCTCGGGCCTCGACGTAATGATTTCTTTTGTAAGGATTGCCACAATGTGCCACCCTCAGTCAAGGAGATGCAGATTTTCCAGATATACCTGACATTCCCCACAGCCCACTTTGTTCAAATTCATCCAACTGGAAATTCCCACTGGTGTACCAAATCCAAGTGATTTCATCACTCAATTTTATAGGGGATGCTTCAACTGGCACTGAATTGTTGCTCTCGTAATTTCATCAGTGGTAGAACAGACCACAGAGATCCAAAAGAAAGCTTACCAGATAACCGTGATAGTGAGGCTGCTCAGTCAGAAAAAGGCTGTGAGTCCATGCACAAATGCACTAATTTTCTTTGGGACTGCCCAAAATGTTCACCAACTCAATAGCATCTTCACTGTCCGGATTCAACCCTGGCAAGATAAGCAGTTTTCCTTGTTTGAAGGACTTGATTCTCCATCTGAATCCAAGCTGGAGATGAATTCAGCACGGATTTCATGATAAGCAAGAATAAACATGGCAGCGGTGTCTAGTTGTTGTGCCTCACGAAGTGCCGTCAATGCCTCTTGCAATGCACCAGCTGCAACGAATAAAATTAGAGCACTGCATTGGACCAACATTAGCATTCAAAATATAGCATATGAGAGGAAAAATCTTGAGGTGAACAAATACCTCCAGATGTTATGCTCAGCATGGAGGACATGTTCGGTCCACCTTTGCAACACCCTGCTGGATCAACCAGCTGACTGACAGACACAAGATTGGTGGTAAGACCGGGAGATACGAAGACATCAGTGAGAGAGGGAGAAACATCACCAGTGGCCGTGATAGGTAAATGATTGCATCAGCCGTATGAATTTTGAGTTTCCTAAAATATTTGTTTACATTGGTAAGAGAATCAGCACTGTTTGTCATATGATGGGAAGCCCCAGAATCAAAGTACCAAGGAGATGATGTAGAGAAGAGTTTACCTAAGAGTCCTAAAGCTGAAAATGCAGAAATGATCATTTGTTGAACCATGTCAGGGGTTACGGGTTGGACAGAAGCAGGAGCAGGAGCACTTTGTGTTGTATTACCCGCACTAGAAGAGCCAACTGAGACAGTATATGCTGCCTCTGATTTCTTGGGGGGTCGAGTAAGGCATTCCTTGATGATATGACCATCTTTCTTGCAGTAGTTGCAGAATTTTCGGGGACAGTTTAAAGCATAATGGCCAAATCCCTTGCAACAGAAGCACTGAACAGTGTTCATATCCCTGCTTCGTGGTCTACCTTGTGCTGCATAGGCCACAGGAACAGATGTAGAACAATGTTGTTCCATGGTGGTTTGAGTGAGAAGGCGTTGTTCCTCGCGAAGAAGATTATTGAGGCATGTATCCAAGGAGGGGGCAGATTCACGGTTCATAAGATTGGATCTGGCGCCTTCAAATTCAGGTCTCAGTTTCATTAGAAATTGACCCCTCTGAGTAGTTTCATGGACAGATTGAATAGAACTAAGACCTTCGGATGGTAAGCCAGCATAAACTATATCAGTGTATTCAGCCCAAAGATTAGTGAATCTAAAGTAAAAATCAGAGATGGAAAGACTATCCTGTTGAAGAGTGGCCAATTCATGTTCAAGCTGGAACCGACGAGCAGTGTTTTGTTGACTGTAGACCTTCTTCAAGTAAGTCCACATCTGAGCTGCAGTCTGAGAAGATCAAAGGTTCAAGATGATGTTGGGTTCGACAGATCCTAAAATCCATGCCATAACTTGTGCATCCTTGACTTCCCACTTAGCGTGTTGGTCTTTGTCTTTGTCAGGAGCTGGCTTACTTCCATCAACATGTCCCCACAGCTCCTTACCAGTGACAAAAATCCTGAAATGAAACGCCCAAGTAGAGTAATTCTTGCCATTGAAACGAATCAAAGAAACATCAGACTTATCCGAAGACATGAGGTCAAGAGAACTTGAACAAGAATAACCGAGATTAAGAAACTTGAGAGCACGAGACAAATGGCAATTTAGGGCTGTAGCTCTGATACCATGACAGTTTAGAGTTTTTTTGAAAAAGTCTACCTTTCTTCATTGACAATCTCCCATTATATGGACGATTTACAAGCTATCTTTTGGAAAGAAAATACAAGCTGATCTTCGGCCCCTACCATATATACATCTATCTAAATATACCATACAGCTAGTATATCCTAGTTAAGGAAGGAATAAATCTATATAATCCTAACTGTCAAAGCTGTAAATCTGCTGGCATTAAATGTATAGATATTAGCTGTAAATCTGCTATAAATCGGCTGACTTTAATTGTGTAGATATTTCCTTTGACATTCACAACATTGGAAAGAACCAGAGAGAAACTATTGATTCGTGCCCTCCTCCTATCAGAAAATAATATGATTACAGTGTAATGGGAAATTCATAGGATCTAGAGAGAAAAAACTTCATTTTTTAATTCAAGAAATTAAAAAAAAAAAATACCCATCCTAGCTATTTTCCCTCATTTTCACTTATGAAGATTGATCGTACCCAGCAAGTTTGATTAGACCTCTCCTATTGTTCTATAAGCTTTAAATCAATACTCCGACATTTTTTCTAGTTGTGACACATTTAAAGGGACTGCAGCCACTTATTCACACATTTGACCTTCAAATTATTTTGTACACTTTAAACGCCTTATTCCATCATATCATTATTCTATTCTTAAATAGTTAGCTTCCAAAGGATGGCCCCTATCCAATTTCAGCAGAAGCATCAATGCATGGCTTGTTGCGCCTTTCTTCACTGTACAACCAGTGCCACAACTCAAATCCAACAGCTTCCTACGTGCTTTCTCAACAGAAAAAGGAGGCATAGTCTTTTCCAGTTACTTCATATAAATTCATCAGAACCTTATTGACATAGTCCCACTATTTCCTCAACAGCTCATCTTCGATTCCTCACCCACTAAACACAGAGTATATTAGTTTTGAAGTGCACATTTACCAATTAATGGTTATAATGTGCAGTCACATAAAAGTTGAGTAAGGCTCCGATAGCTTATTTCTTCAGTTTGTGGAAATAGAACAAAATTATAATGGTTTCCGGATGCATATGGCAAAAACAAGTGATGTTTGATGGCCACTCTGCATATCTCAGAAAATAATTTTCTGTTACTGGTATTTGTGGACAGGACTAAGGAAAAGGAGAAGGTAACTAAAAGAAGACTTATGAAGAAGAAATAAATAACAAGAACTAATGTTCACCAATCAGACCCTAAAAATTCAACACCAGTAACAGTAATGATGTTAAATCATCATTATCATCAGCATCATAACAGAATAATGCCACCACTACATGATAAAAATGGTCATGATCGTGCTCTGGGTGAAATGAAAGTCCTAAAATTATGAAAAAAATTTAAAGGAAAGGTAAGTTCTTTAAGAGAAAGAGAAATATCTGCTAAAGTTTAAAGGAACAGGAACTTCATTGCATGCCAAGTGTTTCTTTCCTGTGTGATCAACTAGCAGAGATATAGGGCAGCACAAAAAATATGGAGAAGACTCACTCGTGAACATGGTTCTGAACAGCCACTTCACCCTTCAACTTTTCATGCCATGGAATACGCTCTCTAGCACTTTCCCACAACTCTTCTTACTCAAAAGCCATCAAACCGAGTTGACCATTACTCTGCCAACCATGATATAATTAGGTCTTCCATACACAATTTTACAATCTAAAGGGCTCACCAATACTAAGAGGTTGTTTCCATGCCATGATAAGAGGTTGTTTACAATCTAAAGGTGTCCGAATACAATCTCTTGAGAATGATTAACGAAGTTAGAATGTCCAATAACACAAAGGGCTCACCAATGCATTCCGTTTCTCTGTTCCGCGTTTTGATTTCCCCTTTGAAGTCAAGCTAATCCAATGCTCAAGAGAGATATTGCCATGAAGAATACAAAAAACCCACCTTCTTTTCGATAAGGCTCTAATATCTTAAGGAGCAACTCTGGCACCACAGAGTCACCAATAGGTGGTGAATGAATCATATAGCCCTGAAGATCTCCTGTTGATGAAGTAGTTACTGGAGTTTGGTAATGCTCCTTATCCATACTTATATTGTGCGTATTGAACCACGAGGGCTTCACACCCAATTGCAAGATCATCCGCAATGCCTGTAGCACAGAGAAAACCATCAAGTATCAGAGGGTTACAGCAAAGTAAACTCCTAGTCGCCTTCTAAATTCTAAGTTCTGCAATACATCAGTGAGAGGAGAATGGTCTCGGCAGATGGAAACATGCTATTGTGTTTTCCATTGCAAGCACTCTTCATGTCCAATATCAATTTTGAGCAATAAAAACACACAATAACAAGTTGTATTCTTCAATATGGTAGAGGGCTGATTAAAATTTCCACCAGATGAAAAAGAAGCAATTCACAGGGCCTTCATATGCAAATAAGTATTAAAACAGAACCAGTTTATTCCTTCCCATCTACTTTGTTGAGCAACCCATTACACTGTGTCGATTGAACCATATATATATATATACAACAAAAAAATTGACCTAGCAAGAAAAAAATACAATTCATTATCAACTGTGTGAGAACTGGAATTATTCTATCAAAATAACAGGATTTCAGGATGTTGTCAAAGAAAAAAATGAAAAGTCAGAATATATCTTACCAAGGCATGTGGTGTAGGAAGCAATATGGGAGAACATAAAGGCATTGGCCGGAATTTCTCCTTCGTAGATCTAGGCTGGGATCCAATGCCAATTCTTTTGTCACTTCTGTATTATGAAAAGGGCACGGTAACAGAAGCATAAGCTACGGCAAGTTATGAAGTTCCGAATTTACCTCAACCACGTTTTATTATAGTCGAATGAGAAATAAAAAAATGTGTGAAAGCTAGGACACAGATAACAAGACTAAATTCAACAATCTGAAATTTAATTTCATGAGTTCTCCCCCAGTGACAAAGATGAGATTCAAACTAACTTTGTCCTTAACAAACCCGTTGCATAAACAGACTCCAACACATTATAGAAGGAGAGCTATCTCATTGCAAGTTGATAGGTTTGATCTACGGTACTTGAGCCTATTGGAAGAACTTTAATCTGTTTTCCTTTCAGCTAGTATGCAAATGTAAGGAGTTATAGCATTCACCAGCATGGTGCTTAGTTGGATCTTGGAAGATGATTTTTGTATGGGAACCTTATTATATTGAAAAAGCACAAAACTACAAAAGGGGGAAGAGCAAGAAATTTTATCCAATAGAAAACCAAAAGCAACAAGTAAGAAAAGGAAAAAAAGATGCTTAAAAAGAGGAAACAATGTGTAAAATGTTAGGTTATTTTAAATTGAGGGTATTGTTGTAATCCTCACATTATTATGAATTAATATAAATAAGGATGATGAGTGTAGAAGCTTATTAACTCTCATTCTCCTTCACCCTCTTTCCTAATCTCTTTCTTTCCCTTCTCTCTTCTCTTGCATCTTCTCCACTCTAAACCCTAGATTTAGATTTCAACTTGGAATTAGAATAATTTATTTAAACTTTGGAGTCATTAGAACACTCAGGGAGGATTTGCTAATCTGTTGGGCTGTTGACGTCCTTGATAGAGTTGATTAAAACTATTATGGTAAGGCTCGATTTTTCTTGCTGAGTATGATAGTCATTTTTCTAAATTTTTTTTAAGCCATTTGATGTACTTTTTTAATTTTTGAATGTTTTTTTGAAATTGTGTTATGAAGGAAAATCTAACTAGGGGAAGACTCGAGGAGAAACACGGGGAGCAAATTTTTTGCAGAAGATTAGATAGGGAGGATTTACAATGGTATACCCGACGATAGGCTAAGCAGATCACCACCCATGAGTCACCAAGCTCGTCATCATCTTCAAACTCAGTTCCCTAGATTTTTCCCCATTATCACGTAATGAGCCTCCTTGTAGTAATTATGTTGATGATAGTTCTTTACCTATTTCTATTCGAAAAGGAGTTCGGACTTATACCTAACATTTTATTTCGAAATTTATTTCTTGTGACTCTTTGTCGTCCTCCTATCATGCTTTTCTTTTGTCTTTATCTTCTACATCCCTTCTCAGATTTGGAATAAAACTCTTGCAAAACCCAAGTAGAAAGCAGTCATAATAGAAGAAATGAGAGCTCTGCGAAAAAATGAAACCTCAGAGCTTATGTTTTTTCCCCCTAGAAAGAAATCGATTGGTTATACGTGGGTGTTCACTGTCAAGTAGAATGTCAATGGTACAGTAGATAGATATAAAGCAATGTTGGTAACTAAAGGGTACTCAGACGTACAACATTGACTATTAGGAGACATTTGCACCTGTGGCGAAGATGAATTTCATTCGTGTCATTTTCTCATGTGCTGTCAATCTGGGCTGGAATTTACTACAAGTGGATGTAAATAATACATTCCTTCATGGGGACTTAGAGGAAGAAGTGTACATGGATATTCCTTTGAGGTTTTCTTCTCTAGATACTGAGAAAAAAGTATGTAAGCTGAAGAAATCTCTTTATGGACTCAATCAATCTCCTAGAGCTTGGTTTGAGAGATTCTTTAAGGCAATGGTCAAGTTTGGGATGCAGCAGAGTCATGCAGATCACACCATATTCATCAAACAAGGGACTAGTAAGATCTCCGTTCTTATAATAAGTGTTGATGACATAACACTCACAGATGATGATGTGGAGGAAGTGTTCAAATTAAAAGTTCATCTTGCTAAATAGTTTGAGATCAAAGATTTGGGGCGGTTACGCTATTTCCTAGGAATTGAAGTAGTCAGACAGAGGAAGTATATCCTTAATCTCCTGAAGGAAACTGGTATGTTGGGTTGTATATCTACTGACTCACCTGAGAAGTGATGTAGGTGATCAAATTGATAGAGAAAGATATTAGAGGCTTATTGGGAGACTTATAGACCTTTCTCACACTCGCCTAGACATAGCATATTCAGGGAGTCTTGTTAGTTGATTCATGCATGGTCCATAGGTTCCTCATCAAGAGACCAATCATAGTATACTCAAGTATCTCAAATCATCTTCTGACAAAGGAATATTGTTCTCAAAGTAATGTCATCTGAGAATAGACGCTTTCACATATGCAGAATGGGAAAGATCAATTGAGGATAAGACGTCCACTATAGGTTATTGTACCTTTGAAGGAGGAAATTTAGTTACTCGGCATGACAGAATAAAGTATATTGAGATTGACGGACACTTCATTAAAGAGAAGCTAAATAATGGCCTGATTTGAATGTCATTTGTGACATCCAAGGAACATCTAGCTGATGTGTTTACTAAGTGGCTTTATAGTAGAATTTTTCATTCAGATGTATGCAAGTTAGACATGAGAGACTTCTATGCTCCAACTTTACGGGGGAGTGTAGAATGTTAGGTTATTTTAAATTTAGAGTATTGTTTAAATCCTCACATTATTATGAGTTAAAATAAATAAGGGTGACGAGTGAAAAGGCTGATTAACTCTCATTCTCCTCAACCCTATTTTTTAATCTCTTCTCATTCTCCTCAACCCTATTTCTTAATCTCTTCTTTCTCTTCTCTCTTCTCTCTTCTCTTTGCTCTTGCCTCTTCTCTACGCTAAATTCTAGATTTAGATTTCAACTCAATGCAAAAGGCGGCATATAAATTATGCTCTTGAACCATTCATTATAGTCACTCCATACAATGCAGCAAGTATTCAAAGTACTATTTTTCAACATTCTTAACCGGCAACAACTTAGAGTCCATTAAGTTTGAGAGCTTTTATTAGTTACTGTTCAATGCCCTACATTAGGGCATCTTTGAATGTTACTTAGTCTCCTTTCTTGACTTTATACAATCAATAGAAGTTTCCAGTACACTTTATTCACATATTTGACGTTATGGACCACAGGATGTAGACAATACAAAAAGAAAAAGAAAAAAGAGCAATACCGAAATCATTGCAAATAATGATTGAATAAAGAGGGTTTCAAGCACTGGTTTACATCAAATACAAGTATTATCTAAGCTCAGTCCCTCACTAGCGACACAAGACTGTACCGCTCTCTCTAAACCAGGAAGACTAAAGCACCGAACAAATCCTTACCAGAATCCTTTGCAAAATGGTGACAATTATTAGCAAGGAGTCAAATATCTTCTCTTAGAATTTGTGATCAGCCCGCAATACCCAGGTGGTCTGCTTCAACTAAAACTTCAGAGAGTAAGAAATGGAGAATTGGCAACTTTTTGACACCATTAAAGAAGCTAGATTATTAGAATAGCATAGTTTGTTAGGTAAATAATTGCCCAAACATACCCAACTGGTTAAAGGAGTGGAAATGGAAGCTGTATAGGCTAACCTAGAAATTAAAAAAACCAAATGCTAGTGTCAAGAGTTTGAATGGCTTGCTACACTAGGTTTTATGTCTGTTGACATGGGTGCAGATCTTGTCAAAAGAAGAAAATATTGATGAGTCAGCTTCAGCAATTCTAGAGCATGATTATGAGCGTAGCAAGCAGCAATATAGTTTCTGACTTGGATAGTATTACTCTTTTCAACATTTCAATATTTGGAATGAAAAGACAGAATTTAGAACCAGAGAAAGCTTTAGCAAACTTGCGTGAAATGTGGCACATACTTATTAACCTCAACAAGGCGAAAGCTACTATCAGCTCCAGCAATGCACAATACCAGTGGATCATTCTTCCCCGATTGCAATGGCAACCAATCGAGCTCCAATACAAGGGTTCCAGGAAATTGAGGTTGTAAAAGCGAGGATCGGGTGAATCCTGCAATTCCACAAAAAAATTGAAGTTCTGGGCCAAAATTCGTTTAAGCACATGAAATTATTGCAGATTAGATGACTACTGCAGAGTATTATATTCCACTTCCATATACCAGATTTTGAATGTACATAATTTTGAAACTCAAACAAGAGTCTTCTAGAGGGTGCTTCCTACCCCCAATACAGAATTGAAGGTGTGGAAAATCAGAGAAATAGTCCGTTTGCGATTTTTCAAATTAAAATCACATTGGCCACCAAATAGCATGAAGGAACGGTAATTTTTTTTTTTTTTTTTATAGGGAACAGAACTTTCATTTCATATAAAGTTGAATATGTGCATACTACCAAAATGTCAGTTCCTATTAATAGCAAGATTTAGCAAACCCATAAAGACAGCAGATCATGTACACAGGGAACATAAATACATACTGAAGATAACACATAAAAATTCCAATTCTGAAGAACATACACAGAGAGAAGAAAAAAAAAAGAATGGAATCAACAATTGTCATATTTTTTGCTTACAAGATCATATACAGCAAATGTGTTGTCATAAAATAATACAGCAATACGTCCACGGCTACTGTCTTCAGCAACAACAGGTGAGGACTTTATTCTACGAATTCCTTCCCTGTGAGTGTTGAACGAGGAAGACTGCCCAGTTTTCACATCCCACCAACGAATGTTCCCTGACCTATCCCCCATAACCTGAGAAATAAATGTGTCACTGCCTCTGATAAACGAAAGTTTTGATCATGAAAATCCTAACTTACACCGCCAATCACAAAGTGAAATTACGATAAGTGTGGTACATACTAAATGAGGCATACGGTAGGCCATGGCTGTGATCAATCCATCAGATGAGACGAATGAAGATGAAGGCCATTTTGGTCTGGATACAACAAAATCAGAAATCTCAAGTGATGATACAATCAACCAGGTTAGTACTTCAAGTAGGAGAAAATTCAGTTTTCAGAATCCAGTCTAGTTTTAATTCTCTTTTTTCTTTCTAAAGACTGGGCAGATCTACTCTAGGATCATTCTGTCTTTTTTTCCACATATATATATGCGCAGAAGGAGGAGGATGGGGGGGAGGTAAACGCGATAAGGGTCAAGCCAATGTTGAGTAACGAATTATTATTCCTGATATATTGTGCTTCCCCAAGACAAAGACAACACTCTGTAAGAGCAGAACTTTAATCCCTTCCAAATGTATGAAACTGTCAAAGAGAGTTTCTGTTCTGAAGCATTATTAAGCTCATCATTGACTACTAACAGCCACAAGAATCTTACAGAGAAAATCAAGTGACGAGGATTGTATTGGGGTAGGATAGTTATTGTAGATTTATTTTGAAATTTGTTTATTTAGTTAAATATTATTTAGTATTTATCTTTTTAGTGTTAGCTCTATATTAGGAGTATTGTTGTTAAATCACAATTCGTATTGTGAATTGCAATTTTAAATTTGAGAATCGTGAATTATATCGAATCGTAAATCAAAAGATTTGAGACAAAATTTGAATAAAAAAAAATAACATTGCATATTTAAAATAGATAAAATATTGAATATTGAACATTATTGTATTTTAAAAATAATCAATTGACATAATCAAGTCGTATAAATGGAAAGACGCTAGCATTTTGCTTCATTTTTATTTTTTGTTTAACTATTTTCAAATTCAACAACTTAAAAAAAAAATTCATTAAAGAATCATGACTATTTAAGAACTAAAATGGTAGCACCTAGTATAGATTAGATTACAAACATAAATGGTAAAAGAACAAATAAGAAAATTAATTGGGAGAAAACATACGATATTTTGGAACAAAAAATTATAACCCAAAAAATTATCCATAAAAGAATTGAGAGCAAAAATCAACCGACGATACTATAGTGTTAGCCGTGACCTTTAGTTTTAGACAATGCAACTACATAAGGCGAGCTTTAAATGACATGAGAGAGAGAACGACCAAAGTTGTTGAGTTTTTATTAGGGCATGAGTTTCTCTATAAACAAAACGACGTCATTTTATTGTTTAGCAGACTAAATGACATCGTTTTGTCAAAAATTTGGGTTTTAAAAAAAATAATTGAATCGTGCGATTCGTGTGATACGAATCAAATCATACGATTCAGGTATAATTCAACTCTAAAGCGATTCTCACATAAGATACGAATCATTTTGTACTTGTATCGAACCAAATTGTATGAATCAAATCATGAATCGTATGATTTTGATAACTATGATTAGGAGTCCTTATTTTGAGATTTGGTTTCCCTATATAATAGGGGTTGATTTAAGTTTCCATTCAGACTGAAATTGATTGAATATTGAGAATTGTTTTTTCCTCTAAAGTTCTCTTTCTCATCCCCTAATTATTTCCCTTCTTAATCTACATCAATTGGTATCAGAGTTACTACAGTCTACATTAAATTGGTATTAGAGCTAGTATGGTCTACATCAATTAGTATTAGAGCCTAATCTCAATCCAACACCATCGCTGCCATAGAAACTCATCAGTCATCTTTAATTATTCGTACTGTTGTTGTTCATTGCCATAAGCAGTTAACATCTTCATCCAGTTGTTGTCTACTACAGGAGAGCGTACACTGAATCTAAATTAGAATCATCCCTTGCTTTCATCCATTATACAACCCCTCTTCAATTGAACATCATGAAAAAAACCAAATTTTTTTGCCCCTTGGTAAATCCACAAAACCTAACTCAAATCCTAAAATATCCAGCCTTCGTCATAGTCCTCCTCCCATCACCCTAGCCCATCAAACCGAAACTGCCGAAACTTTAATCTTTGTTTCTCCACTCCATAAAACCAAATTTGAACCATAGTAAATTTCCAAAAAAAAAAAAAAAATTGTTCATTCGTCAATCCAAAAGGCATCACAATGAACTCAAAATGCTCACATTGCATCTTGAACACTGTTTTAGGGATATCTACCTCTCTAATCCTCAACTGATGCTATCCCGTGCCTAAATCTATATTGGAGTAGACCCACGCCCCTCTTAGTTGATCAATTAAGTCATCAATTCATGACAAAGGGTACATATTTTTAATAGTAATCCAATTCAACCGCCGGTAATCTATACATAGTTGAAGGGTCTTGTCCTTCTTCTTGACAAATAACACCGGAGCACCCTAGGGTGAGGTACTCGATCTAATTTAGCCCTTGTCCATCAATTTTTGCAACTGGATGTTGAGTTCTTGTAACTTTGCAGGTACCATTATGTGTAGAGTCATAGAATAGGGTATCCACCAGGGTGCAACTCAATGGTGAAGTCTACATCTCAATGTGGAGGTAATTCCAGTAGTTCGTCTAAAAAAACATCCTTATACTCACAAACCACTTGAGGTAGACCCAACTCCTATTTTACCTCGTCCTCCGTGGTAAGGCTCGCTAGCCAACCTATCAACTATCCATGCCAACGAGAGTCATACACGGCTTGGAGTAAACCATCTTACTTTTTTCCCTGAAACTTGAAACAAACACCTTTTGATGTATAGACAATGACCCTCTTCCGATCATAGTCGATGACAACTCGGTATGCTATCAACCAATCCATCATGAGGATGACATCATACTCTGACATGTCCATGACCCTAAGGTCTACGGTGAGTAAAATCCCTGAGGACTCTTCTAGGGTTGTGATTTCTAAATCCATATCATGCACAAGAACGTGAAAATGACGGTGTATGACACGCCCGAATCAAGTAACACATGTGCCTACAAACAAGGAAATAAGAAATGTATCATGGGTTGCCGACTGATCCATCAGCTCATTCTATGGTGCAATGTTGAACACCGTCTCCTAGATCCCCGGTGTTACTGCCTGAAAGTCCTGTCCCTGGCCTTAGCCCATATCCTGGCTCATCCTGCTTGATTGGGGAGTCACCGCGCGTGAAGTACTAGGGCCTTGTGCAGCACCTTGTGGTTGGAACGGATTTTCCTGGTCCATAGTGGGATAGGGAGGAATAACATATGCTTGTGGAAGTCCTATTGATGACTGGGATTGAGGCATTTCGAAACTCTGTAGTTTTGCCACAAGGGACAATTCTTCCTCACATGGCCCCGTGATTAGCACAAAATATTGCATATTTTATGTACTTGTACATCCCTTTTACACTAGCTTTTGCAGTTAAAATGAGCAGAATTGCAATGTTCGAACTTTTCATGGAGTTTCGGTACGTTTACAAGAAAAGTAGTTCAAATGGTGCTTGTTAGGCTCTATCATGATGCTTGAGTTGATTGGAGATAAGGTGGAGACTTCATGGTTGCTTGAAAGGTTGAAGAACCAAGAATTTTGCAAAATAAGGAAAAACCTACTGGTAGGTTTCCATCAACCTACCGGTAGGTTTTGCTGAAAAAGGGACAGATTTTGCATCTCATGCTCTGCAACTTTGAGTATCCCACCATTAGGTCTTCCACTCGTCCTTGAAACTCCTTACACACAAGACACCCCCTTTTCACCCTAGCTTGGACATAAATGAGGAGAGAGAGAGAATGGGTGAAGCTGGGTGTGCAGGCTAGGCCTGCACTACCCTGTTCAACCCATCCTTTTTAGCCCCCTATTGATTGGGATCACATCACATAGGCTAGGAAAGGCTCCATGAACATTTTTGAAGGCTCCATTCAACATTATGAAAGATACAATGTAATATAGAGAGAGAAGCTTAGAGGTTCCAAGGAAGAAGATGAATAGTGCTAGAGAGAAATGAATATTTTTGCAATTTCTTCCATACATTGCCTTGTAATTTATTGTAAGACTTGTTTAAGTCTTGTTTAATGTCTTTAATGTCATTTATTACAAGCACATTTCAAGTTTAGTCTTTCATTTTGGATTTCACCATTAATGCATTCAAGTTCTTCATTTTCAAGCTCTAAGATGGGTATTAAATGCACTTTCCTATAGTTTATGTTTTCTTGCATTAACTTAGCTCAAATCTTCATTCCTTTACAATGTTGTTCTAGTACATTATTGTCTTTGCTTTAATTATGAGTAGCTAAGCTTTTAAGTTGGCTAATCCAAGGGAAACCTCCTCTTGGATATGCCATTTCAACTCATTTTATTTCCCCCTTATAGTGTACGTTAATTCGGTTTGACTGGGTTGAGCAAGGACGTGGTTGTGAGTCTTTGATATCCTATAGACTTTTCACGGGGTATGCTTGGATCCTCACCTCCATCCTAGTCCCTCGCTTCCCACGAATCAATCCAACATGTAGACACCATTGGAGGAAGGTCTTGAGTTGAGTTGGCATTCCCATTGGAATGAACCCTTTTGATTAGCCAACACTTGTCCCATTTCAATTCCATAAAGATACAATCACAAACCAAACTTATACAACGAAAGATTTTTACACTTTACCATTTTTACCAAAAATCACCTTCAACACGATTCACCTCCTTCCCTGAGGAGACGACCTTGGAATACGATTTCCAAGTAAAACACGACATGCAAAACTCTTTCTGTGCTTGGGGAGTATTTTTGTTCACACACACACACACACACATTTCATTCCACCATTATTCTGTTTCCCCATTTCTTACATCATTCCGAGGGAGAGTGACACTCCCCCATTCCTATAAGTCGTACACACATTGATGGAAGATGTCCAGAGATTAGGAAATACAACTGAACCAATCAAGCATTTTTGGAGCCATTGCCGAGGAAGGTAAAACGTTGAGTCAAGAAGGTGATTTTTGGACAACAGAGGTAAGTCCCGTGATTTGTATCATGGGTTGAGGTACGTTGTTCTTTGTATATACTTTTGTTTGTTTATATTTTTATTTGTAGATAGTTTGTTGCATGTGGGGATGAGACGAACAAAATCGATTGGTTAGACAACCCTTTGGCCCCAACAATGAACATTGACCAAGACCCACCTGAGAATGCGGGTGATAATTTTGAGAATATAGGTGCCAATCCAAACATGCAAAGGGGTGGGGGAGTGCAAGAACCTAGAATGTCTAATCCACAAATGTAATTCTCTCTTCTGTGAATGAAGGAAACAACATCCAAATTGAGCCTCCGGTGAGGTCAATGAGGGATTATGTTAAACCCACAAGAAGCAGCACACCCCTCATGCATCCTCTTACTGGTCCAAGCTCATCTCTTCCTAGTTAAGCCATGAATGTTGCAACTACTCCCTACTTTTCATGGAATTGAAAAGGAGAATCGTTATTTGCACACAAAAGAGTTTGAGGAAATAGTTGCAACCTTCCTCACCAATCATGGTATGGAAGACATAGCTAGAATGAAATTATTCCCCTTTTTGCTGAAAGATAAGGCAAAAACGTGGCTTAATTCCTCTCGATCCATAACATCTTGGACTCAAATGCTCTCTGAGTTTTTAAACAAATTTTTCCCGGTTCCTAAAACCACCTCTCTTAAAAAGTAAATTCAAAACTTTTTAGAGAAGTCCAATGAGAAATTCTACTAGTGTTGAGATCATTACAAGGAATTGCTACAATCCATTCTACATCATGGCTTTGAACCATGACAATTGGTGAGTTTCTTCTATGAAGAAATCACACCGGCCCATCGACAATTCATTGATATGATGTGTAATAGGGAGTTTTTGAACAAAGATCCCGATGAGGTCTTAGAATACTTTGATACATTGGTACAGAATACACAATCATGGGACATTACGTATCCCACTAATGTATCGAGGTCTTCTACTCAAGGTAGTAATCAAGCCCATGGGGAAGGGATGTATGATTTGAGAGGCCGGGAATACTTACTTTCCAAAATTTCCAAGTTGTCTAGGAAAGTTGAGAGTCTTGAGGTCAATAGGAGACACGAGGTGTCCAATATTTCAAAGATCAATGAGTCTTGCTGGATTTGTGAGAGTGTGGAACATTCCATATCAGAGTGCCCCAACATTCCGGCACTTAAGAAAGTGTACCACGAGCAAGTTAATGCCTTTAATCAATCGAGACAATCATTCTCTCCAAATTCAAACACTTACAATTTGGGATGGAGCAATCACCCAAATTTTAGTTGGAGAAACGAGAATCCTACTCCTCATGGGTCTAACACTTATACACCTCCCATGCCTCCTAAACAAGGTCAATACCAAAGTCACTACCAAGACCAAGGTCAAGCGTCTAGCTCCCAATACCCCCGGTCCAATCCGCAAGGGTATTCATCAAATCCACCCCTACAAAATTTCTCCCAAAGTCCATCTCCCCAAAGTTTTTCCCAACAAGGGCCATCCAATCCTCCCACCTACCAATCTTCCCATAAGAGGAACTTGGAGGATGTGCTCTACAATTTCATCCAAAGCCAAACCGCTTTTAACAAAAACATTTTGGCTTAACTCACAAAAATTACCAATCACATATGGTTATCACAACAAGGGAAGGGGAAATTCTCTACTTAACCTCAATAGAACCCTAAGGGCCAACATGTAATTGAGTCATCTAAGCCCACCAAAGGGAGTTATGAGCAACTCAAGGCAGTCACCACCCTTCGAAGTGGCAAACAAATTAATAAAACCATTGTGCCAAAAGCCTCTCCCAATGCCACATTGCCATTAGAGAAAGAGACTAAGGATGACACCGAGGGGGGTGAGGTGAGTGAGAAAGAAAAATTGGTTGATGAAAATGTACTTGTTTTCCCCATTCCTGCTCTTTTTCCTAATCTTTTGAAGCCATCCGTGAAGGTGACTAATTATGCTAATATGCTTGAGATGTTTAAGCAGGTAAAGATCAACATTCTACTCTTTGATGCCATTAAGAAAATCCCATCTTGTGCCAAGATCTTGAAGGATTTGTGCATCGTTAAGAGAAGATTAAATGTGCACAAAAAGGCATTCCTCACTAAGCAAGTGAGCTCAATCTTAAGGACCAACACCCCACCAAAGTTCAAGGATCCCGGATGCCCTACCATTGCCTTAACAATCAGGAATTATTGAGTGAAGCAAGCTCTCCTTGATTTGGGGGCAAGAGTTAACCTCTTTCCGTACTCGGTGAACCAACAAATCCAGCTTGAAGAGTTGAAGCTAATTCCAATCACCCTCCAGCTGGCAGATCATAGTGTGAGAACACCAAGGGGAGTAGTAGAGGATGTTTTAGTCCAAGTGAATAAATTTTACTTCCTTGTTGATTTTATTGTACTTGACACTCACCCGGTCGCAAATCTTAGTTCCCAAATCCCCGTCATACTTGGTAGACCTTTTCTTGCCACGTCTAATGTTGTGATTAATTGTAGGAATGGTCTTATGAAGCTAGCATTTGAGAACATGACTATGGACCTTAATGTTTTCAACTTCTCTAAACAACTAGGGATGATGAAGAGGCACACGAGATTAACCAGATCGACATTTTGGTGTAGGAGCACTTGGAACTGATGAGCACCTTCAAGTTGGATGAGAAGGATATTGTTGATATAGAGGAGGGTGATGAGCAAGAGAAGTTGAAGATCTTGAAAGGGGTAGAAAAATGGACCCCTACATTTGAGAAGCTTCCACATCAAGAGGGAAAAATCTTTCCATCGACCGTACAAGATCCTATGTTGGAGTTGAAACCATTACCGTCCCATCTTAAGTATGCCTACCTTGGGGATGGCAATACTTTTTCGGTGGTGATTATCTCAACCTTGGAGGAAAAACAAGAAGAAGAGCTCTTGGAAGTGTTGAGGAGGCACAAGGGAGCGATTGGTTGGACAATTGTTGACATAAAGGGTATAAGCTCCCTCATTTGCACACACTGCATCTACTTTGAGGATGACTCCAAGCTATCTTGACAACTACAAAGAAGCTTGAATCTGATTACGAAAGATGTGGTGAGGGACGAGGTGCTAAAACTACTTGACGTGGGCATCATTTTTTTGATTGCTGATAGTAAGTGAGTTAGCCCCACGCAAGTAGTACCCAAGAAGTCGGGAATCACCGTGGTGGCAAATGAGGATAATGAGCTTATTTCAACAAAGGTGATCACCGGATGGAGAGTGTGCATTGATTATCGAAAGCTCAACTTATGCACAAGAAAAGACTACTTTCCATTGTCATTCCTCGACCAAGTGTTGGAACGAGTAGTGAGGCATCTATTCTATTGCTTCTTAGATAGATACTCCGGCTACAATCAAATCGAGATTGCATTGGAAGATCAGGAGAATACTACATTCACTTGCCCTTACGGGTACTTTTGCCTACTGTCGCATGCCTTTTGGGCTATGTAATGCCTCCGAAACCTTTCAACGTTGCATGATGGGAATATTTGGTGATATGGTGGAGAAGATTGTTGAGGTGTTTATGGATGATTTCTCGGTCTTTGGGGATTCTTTTAGTGGATTCTTGGAGAATTTGGAGAGAGTTCTTGAGAGATGCGAAGAGAAGAACTTAGTCTTGAATTGAGAGAAGTGCCACCTCATGGTGATGCAAGGAATTGTTCTTGGGCATATCTTCTCAACGAAGGGGATCGAAGTGGAAAAATCAAAGGTTGAAGCCATTTTCAACCTCCCTACACCAAAGGTCATCAAGGATATTAGGTTATTTATGGGCTATGCCGGCCTTTATCGTCGTTTTATTAAAAACTTTAGTGCATTGGCCCAACCTTTGACTAATTTACTGTCTAAGGATGTCCCATTTGAGTGGTCAAATAATTGTGAGACATCTTTTACAAAACTTAAAAGCATGCTTCTACACCTCCGATTATGTGACCACCCAAGTGGGATTTACCTTTTGAGCTTATATGCGATGCGAGTGATTACGCGGTCGGCGTAGTACTTGGTCAATGGGAGGATAAGAGACCGTAAGTAATATACTATGCTAGCAAAACTCTTAATGAAGTTCAAATAAACTATACCACCATTGAAAAGGAGTTGCTAGCGATGGTATTTGCATTGGATAAATTTCAGTCCTACATCATTGGTTCACTGATAGTAATTTATACTGATCACTCTACTTTGAAGTATTTGTTGTCTAAGTAGGATGCCAAATGGAGACTCATCAGGTGGATCCTCCTATTCTAAGAGTTCAATCTGACAATTAAATATAAGAAGGGAGTGGAGAATATGGTGGCAGATCATTTGTCCCGATTGGTGGTGCACGAGGCTGATGAGCACATTCCTATCCCCAATTTCTTCCCTGATGAACATTTACTTTCAATTCATTTTTGTGTGTCCTTGGTATGCTGACATATGTAATTATCTTGCAATAGGACAAATACCACCACATTGGAGCCCAAAGGATTGAAGAAGGTTTATGGCGGATGTGAAGTACTTCTACTTCGACAACCCGTACCTGTTCAAGTATTGCCCTGACCAAGTCATGTGGAGATGCGTACTGAAAAATGAACAGCGGGAAGTCCTTGAATTTTTCCATTTAGAGGCATGCGGTGGCCATTTCTCTGTGAAGAAAACTTTAGCAAAAATTCTATAGTCAGGTTTTTATTAGCCCTCTCTAATAAATGATTGTATTTCATTTTGTAAAGAATGCGATAGAGGCCAACGTTTGGGTAGTGTGACTCGAAGGAACATGATGCCCTTCTCCCTTCTACTTGTTATAGAAATATTTGATTGTTAGGACATCGACTTTATGGGTCCCTTCCCTATGTTGTTTGGCTATCTATACATTTTGTTGGTAGTGGACTACATGTCCAAATGGGTGGAGGCTATCCCAACCAAGACCAATGACCACCAGGTCATGGTAAAATTCTTGAAAGAGAACATCTTTTCGAGGTTTAGGATGCCTCGTGCAATGATAAGTGATGGTGGATCACATTTTTGTAATAGATCATTTGCATCATTGATGCATAAATATGGTGTCACACACAAGGTATCCACCATATATCACCCATAGACCAATGGCCAAGCCGAGTTGGCCAATAGGGAGATTAAGAATATCTTTGAGAAAACGATGAACCCAAATAGGAAAGATTGGTCATTTAGACTAACCGATGTCCTATGGGATTACTGCACTGCCTACAAGACTGTCTTAGGCATGTCTCCCTACTGGTTCGTCTATGGAAAGACTTGCCATTTTCCAGTTGAGATAGAACACAAGGCCTATTGGTCCATAAAGACTTTGAACTACAATTTGAGAATGACCGGAGAGCATAGGAAGCTAGAATTAAATGAATTGGAAGAGATGTGTATGAGAGCTCCAAAATTTCAAAGGAGTGGGCTAAGATCTTTCACGACAAATCCATTGTGAGGAAGTCATTTGGGCCCCGCCAAAAAGTGTTATAATACAACTCTCGTCTCTCAATTTTTCAAGGCAAACTCTAATCCCGTTGGGATGACCCCTATCTTGTTAAGGTGGCCTACCTCAATGGAGCTGTGGAAGTCACAAACCCTAAGGATGGTTGGACATTCAAGGTCAATGGTCAAAGACTCAAGCCATTCTTTGAGGGTTTTGAAGGACAAGGAGTGGAGGAGGATTTGACGGATTCAGTATATCTAGAATTGGTGGAGGAGTAACTATTTTTATGCTTTTTAGTGTACAATTGCTTTTATTTACTTATGTTATTTTTATTTCATTTTACTTACATTAATTTGCCATATAGTTTTGTCTTTCCTAGTTGTAGATATTGTTATTTTGTTGAAGCTCATGTGCGGGGTGTTCTCTAACCTTACTCATCTTTTTACAGTCCTTTATTGCATTTCATATATATTTTTTTTGTTTCATTCAGGACAATGCATGAATCAAGTTGGGGGGTGAGGTGCACCATTTGCATGATTCACAAATGTTTGTGAAATTTTTTGTGGATAATACCAATTTTTGTGGTGAAAATTCACCTTTCACATATCTTACAGATTTTTGTTTACATTAGTGCAAATTATGTGTGAAAAGTTTTGTGAAAAATATCTGAATGTTGATCGGTATTCTCTTATTAAGAGTGCTTGGGTTGGATGACATGTTGATCTTTGTTTTGAACCTTGGGCACATGAGCATATTATAGAAGTTAATCCTAGGTGTAAGTATCACATATGTATTTGCTTTTGAACTCAACCGTAATGTGTAATTTTGGCAATTTACAGATTGGATTCATATTTTAGGCTTGACATGAATAATAGAGATGAGTAAGAACCCATGAGAACTTTAGTGTCAACTTTTGTTGGAGGGATCTTGCATTTACTCAAAGAACAATTCTTCAAATTTTAAATTTGTTCAATAACCTCATCATGCTTGTGTTGGCTAGGTGCATCTGTGTAGTTGATTGACTTGTCTTGAAATGCATAATGTTCCCCATGCGTATCTAGAAGTGATCTTAGGCCATTTTTGAATATTTCGAACCTTGGCCTTTTCTTGAGAAAATCTTATCCCTAGTGCCGTGATTGAGCCTTAATTGAAATTCTTTTATATACCACACATATGACCAAGCTAGTGCAAAATGATAAAAATCTACCCCACCTTGGTTGTTCCTAGAGCTGAATATGAGTGATTGTAAAAGAGAAGGAAGTATGGTGTGGAAACTCAAACAAAAGGGGTGAATGATGTTGAAACTCAAAGAGTTGAATGAGAAAAGACTGAAAATCCAAGAAAAATAAGAAAAAGGGGTGAGAAGAAGAAGAATGATCAAAAGAAAAGGAAAATATTAAAGAAAAGAGAGAAAGAAACAAAGCGTGTGGTGATGGTGTAAGAATGAAAATCCCATGGAAAGGGAAATGTTTTTGAAATGAAAGTCTTTCACTCGGAACAACCTTCTTTGTTGTCCTATTCCGTCGTTTCTTTTGCTTCAATATCACCCTAAGGCCCTATTACAACCTGTGAAAGTCCTAAATGATCTAGAGAAACATGGGTGATGCATACTTTTAAAGAAAAAGAGGAGTTAGTTTTGCTCCCTAATGCCCTAGCATTCCCTTCATGAGATTATGCCAAGGTCGTCTCATTTTTATGCATGAATTTCATTTTTTTTTATTACATGTGAGCAAACTTTGCTTTGTACACAAAATTCTATCTCACATCTGCACATGGAGTGCATGCCAGGATAACTAGTGTGTGTTTCATTGTTAAGAGTGACATTTGGTGAGTTTTTAATTGAAGCTGAATTTGGCTAGCCAATCGAATGTGAATTTTGTTATGTAAATGCTCAAATTACTTGTCCAATTCACACACACACACGAGTTTGAAAATGAATGTGTAGGTGCATACTCTAGACTAGTATTTAAGGCTATAACTATGTTCATGTGTGCTTAGTTCGGCCATTTAAAACAATGTGTTAAATAGCTCCACACTTGCAGAATAGAGGAATATTGCTCAAGTTTTGAAATGAATTAGGAACTCCTTTGTTATTTGCATATGTGTCTTATCTTGTGGGTGTTCATTTTGGTAGGTTAAAAGTAGAAATCCATGCCTTGTTGTTGAAAGCATCAAAATTTTAAATCATATTGCAATTTTGGTAATAACTTGGGGCATGATGGTTCAAATTGTGGTTTCTAAGTGTAGCACATGCTTTGGCCACTGGACCTTCCTCTTCTGCACCATCTGCAGAGCCAGTTTTCCCTGGGCCATCGACCTCTACATCGGAGTGCTTAGTATCTCAGTGCCTCGATGCATTAGAGGTGGCAGTGCATGAGATCTCTACCATGATGACCCGATTGTTTCAGCACACGTTCCCTGGCGAGCCTATTCTGGGCGGACCTCCACCTTCTGGTTCTACCCCCTCATCATCCACAGTGGTTAAGGTGGGAGAGATGGACAATGATGATGAAGAGCTGGTGATGGTGATGAGGATGATGATGGTGATGATGAGGGTGATGGTGACGAGTAGTTTGTTATTATTTTTGTTCTCTTTGAGTGGGGGTTGTACATAGCTAGGAGCGGAGTCATTGGCCTAGTGGAAGAATCTTTAGGAATTTTAGGCCATTTTGTATCTTTTTGAACTCTATCTCCATGTACCCCAAAAATTTGAAAGTAATTAATGAAATACCACAGTTTTTGTTCCATCTTGTCCAAGTTCATTTCGTTAATTGCATTATGATTTTTGTATTTTCAGTGTTCGATGGATGACTTGTGAAAATGGATTGTTGCAAATTCATACTCATTTATTTTGGTTTGAAAATATATTTTGCTGGGGAATTGCAAAGCTCAAGTTGGGGGTGTGATTAGCACAAAACATTGCATATTTTATGTACTTGTACATCCCTTTTACACTTGCTTTTGTAGTTAAAATGAGCAGAATTGCAATGTTCGAGCTTTTCATGGAGTTTCGGTATGTTTATAGGAAAAATGGTTCAAATGGTGCTTGTTAGGCCCTATCATGATGCTTGAGTTGATTGGAGATGAGGTGGAGGCTTGATGGTTGCTTGAAAGGTGGAAGAACTAAGAATTTTACAAAATAAGGAAAAACCTACCGGTAGGTTTCCATCGACCTACTGGTAGGTTTTACTGAAATAGGGACAGATTTTGCATCTCATGCTCTGCAACTTTGAGTGTCCCACCGTTAGGTCTCCCATTCATCCCTGACACTCCTTACACACAAGACACACCTTTTTCACCCTAGCTTAGAATTTTAGATGCTTGGACATAAATGAGGAGAGAGAATGAGTGAATACACTAGGCTGTTCAGCCCATCCTTTTCAGCCCCCTATTGATTGGGATCACATCACACAGGCTAGGAGAGGCTCCATGGACATTTTTTAAGGCTCCATTTAGCTTTATGAAAGATACAATGCAATATAGAGAGAGAAGCTTAGAGGTTCCAAGGAAGAAGATGAATAGTGCTAGAGAGAAATGAATATTTTTGCAATTTCTTCCATATATTGCCTTGTAATCTATTGTAAGACTTGTTTAAGCTTTGTTTAATGTCTTTAATGTCATTTATTACAAGCACATTTCAAGTTTAGTCTTTTATTTTGGATTTCACCCTTAATGCATTCAAGTTCTTCATTTTCAAGCTTTAAGATGAGTATTAAATGCACTTTCATATAGTTTATGTTTTCTTGCATTAACTTAGCTCAAATCTTCATTCATTTACAATGTCGTTCCAGTACATTATTGTCTTTGTTTTAAGTATGAGTAGCTAAGCTTTTAAGTTAGATAATCTAAGGGAGACCTCCTCTTTGGTATGTCATTTCAACTCATTTCTTTCCCCCTTGTAGTGTACGTTGATTTGATTTGACTAAGTTGAGTGTAGACGTGGTTGTGAATCTTTGATATCCTGTAGACTTGTCATGGGGTATGCTTGGATCTTCACCTCCATCCTAGTCCCTTGCTTCCCACAAATCAATCGAACATGTAGACACCATTGGGGGAAGGTCTCGAGTTGAGTTGGCATTCCCATTGGAATGAACCCTTCGGATTAGCCAACACTTGTTCCATTTCAATTCCATCAAGATACAATCACAAACCAAACTCAAACAACAAAAGATTTTTACACTTTACCCTTTTCACCAAAAATCACCTTCAACACGATTTACCTCCTTCCTTGAGGAGAAGACCTTGGAATACGATTTTCAAGTAAAGCACGGCATGTAAAAGTATCTTGCGCTTGGGGAGCATTTTGTTCACACACACACACATTTCATTCCACCATTATTCAATTTTCCCATTTCTTGCATCATTTCGAGGGAGAGTGACATTCCCCCATTTCTATAAGCCATACACACATTGAGGGATGATGTCTGGAGATTAGGGAATACAATGTAACCAATCAAACACCCCACTATCGACAATAGTAACATGTCTTTTAGACCCCTTGATATGTCCCCTTAAAGTCCTTTCCTCTTTGGGAAGACTGACCCTAGGCTTGGCCTTCATAGCTTCGGCTCTGCCCCTATGATCCCTGTAGGCTGTATGTCCTTTACTTTTTTTCATGAATGCTGGTGGCCCATAGGACTTAAAACTTCTTTGGATGGCTTGAGCCCTTTGGCTCATATTGGCGCTCACGTGCACTAGGTTTTCAGCGATCATACCTATAACCTCTACGAAAGTTTGTTGGTCAAAGGCCGATGGTGGTTAGTTGTTGTTTCGCCCACCTCCTCAATCGTTTCGGTGCCCTATTTCTCTATTTGCCATCTACACATATATCAAATAGCAATAGAGTACTAACTTAGTATCCCAAGGTAAGGATCAAAGTCGAAACAATGAGATTTCTCTATTTGTCTCACTAGTAGAGTGTGTGCCACCCATGAACCATCCCATTCCTTCTCTTTTCAATCTACAAGGTTATGTTTTCTAACCCTAGTACCTCATTTTCATGTACATCTAATCATGCATACTGTTCACATAACACAACATATAACATGTAATGCACAATGGATAAAATGACCTAGACCCATACCCCGCAAGCCTTAGATAAATCGAAAACCTAAGCTCTAATACCAAGCTGTGATAGTCATCAGAGCCTAAGCTATACCATGGACTCTAAACCTCTTTCATTCTCACAATAGAAGATGACAAACTCATTTCCCACAACACACATATAAGATCTATGGCTAATGCTCTGATACGAAGCTGTGATGCCCAAAAAATTGGGGGTCCTTTGTCAATCTGTTGATCACCCATTAACCCATGAAAGTAACCATGAATGTCACATAACCCGACATCACTACATAACATCCCGTTCACCGAGATCATAAATAACACAGAATTTGGGCAAAGTCTTCCTTGTACGGGGCATTCCCAAACACACAATCGGTGTACATTTCAATCACTTGACAATTCCAAGATCCAATATACATCAATTTGTCCTTAATATTACTCAATTTACATCCTCTGAATAAAAAGACTCAAGGCCCGAAGACTTGACAAAATCATTTTAAATTTTTGAAAATTTAAGAGAACCTACCAGTAGAAAATCAACGTTCTATCGATAGAAGAGCTCACTAGAATTCTTCTACTGGTAGAAAAACAACGTTCTGGCGGTAGAAAAGCTCTTTGAAATTCTTCTACCAGTAGATAATCAACGTTCAACCGGTAGAAGAACTATCTAAAATCTTTTTACCAATGGATAATCAGTGTTCTACCGGTAGAATAGCTCTATGAAAATTTTCTACCGGTAGATAATTCAATGTTCTACTGGTAGAAGAGCCCAGTTTGCCCCCCAATTCAATCATTTTTCTATTTCAACTCATCTAATCTCATACAACATCCACTCAAGCTCATATAACATCCAATTTTATACAAAATATAGTTCATATGAGTTTGTTTTAAAATCATTTATACAATATTACATGTTCAAAAACTAATTACACACTTGTGTTTACAAAAATGTAATTCAGAGCCACAACTCAGATTTCTTCATCAATGAGGGCCCAAGTGAGAGCCCCCCACTGGCGCTTGTCCGGTACCTGAAATGTTGTCCCCATAAAAGGTGAGTCATGCTCAATAGGGTATTTTCTAAAGTGGCTACTCCCTAATCTAGATGGATATGAAATGCTCACATGCAATTCAACAATCAAACAATCATTCATCCAAGAACATACAACTTCAAGAATGAATGTCATAATGTCTTGCCATGTTATAAGGTGAGACTCATACATACAATGCAGTCGGAGCCTTTATCGGCTCCCATAACACATGCAATGTCATGCGAATGAATCTAGATATTCCAAACTCTTGTCATTGATGTTGCACATTTAATGAGTATTTATAAAATGAACCATGTGTCTTTATTGGATAGGTGATTTTCTGCACTTGCACCAACGATCCACCACACCGACACAGATTTTGGTATCCCACTTTTGATTTTGCGTACACCAATACACTTTTTTGTTTTTTTACCATTAGAAGTGTGTAAACCAGTAACCAGGTCTTGCACCTGAGGGAGGGTTTAACCCATTTTGCTACACTTGACAGGAGTTTTTCATGCAACTAGTGTAACTAAGTCGGACCTAGGTCTAACCTTTCTGAGTCCACGTCTTAACCACCAAGAAAGGTGTTTGATCCAAAAATATGCACACACCCACACCCATGTCACACACCCATGAATGCAATGCTTCCCATGCATATGCAATATAAGGTACAATTGCATTTCATCTCATTATGCAACCAAGATTTCAATTGTATTAATAACATCATGTTCAACTTGTCATGAGCACAATATAAATAATTATAATTCCTTAATGTAATTCCTTAATAATTACAATCCACATTTTCACTAAGCATGTTACTACATTTTCAATGAAACAACATGCTACATTAACATATGCTACATTAACATAAGCATTTTATCGAACACCCAAAAGACACACAATCACATAACACACAATCATGCTCAATTTATCACATTTTTCATGAATTTACCAATCAATCCAATTCCACAAACTCAATTCATGCAAGATTGATTTAGCACATTTTTATACCATTTCTCATACTCTAGTTACACTAGAAATACATTTAAACAAGATATTTAATCTCAAGTCATGCTACTCATTTCATATGGAACTCTAAGTTGAAAATAAACCTTGCTAGGAGATGAACCCTACTCCTTGAAGCGTAATACATGTAGTAGAAAGCTCCCAAAAACCCAAATCAGGCTTCAAAACTTGATTTCCAAAAATGTTGTCTTTGAGACTTCATTAAAATCCCCAATTTTTGATACGTAGACGTAGCTCTTGTCGAGTAGATGAACTTTAGTTATTGACCCGAAGAATTTCGACCAAAGGTTGGCCCTAGATCATAAGAAAAAGAAGAAACCCTTGATTTTTTCTCTCTTCTCTGCTCTCTCCCCAACGAAATTCAGCAGCCCAAATTGGGGGAAAAATCTGATTTTCCCCCTGTTTATACCCCTTGGATGCTTGGTCCACAACGCGTCACACGTCCTGCCTTTTACTGATCCGATTTCGTCCCAAATCAATTAAATCTTGTCTCGTTTCAAGTTAAATATATTTTTATTGGAAATAAATTTAAATTATTCTCCATGTTTCACAATTAATTCCTGGTTGCATTTATTTTGGTCACGTTTTGATTCCTCGTAAAATGCAAAAAATTTGACTGTCTCGAAATTCAATGAAAATTGACTGGGTAACTAGATTTCGCAAAGTGAATCTAAAAGTGAGGTCCGTTTCCTCATTCGAGTTCTAGAAAAATTTGAATTTTCAACTCATACTGTAAGATCTAATTACCGTTTTGCCTTTTTTCATAAAATTTCATATTTTCTCGGGTGTTTTCACTCAAGGTTACAATTTGAAGATATAAAATCATTAAGTGTTAAAAAGCCCAAATATAAAGATATATTCGGCTTTGAAAATTTTGATCACCGGGTTGTGTGACCAAATGGATGATTGATAGCATGATGATGTATATATATATATATATATATATATAAAATATTTTGGTGACACTGATAATTAAATTATTATTCAATACTTTTATAATATAAAACCTCATCAAAGGTTATTGTAAATTATACATTAACTTCAAGTTTTATGAAGGATTATAGTTAATCTCTTTTTGTGTCACTTTTTAGCTGCAGACATTGTGTTATCGGCTTTTTATCCTTTCATGTCTAATGTATGTCAAAGTTTCAAAATTTTATTGGAATAAATATAATATATCACCGTATGTTTTACCAATTGGGAGAAAACAATTAAACTATTTAAAGTACTCACACAGGAAGAACTTTTTGGCTCTGCCTCTAGGAAGGGGTTTAGAAAATGGGTTAAGGCAATCATTAACAGTATGGGAACTACAAGAGGAGATGTACTTGGAGATGTTTGACTGAGAGAAATATGTTCTTGTGGAAAATCACGTCGAGCAAGGTAAATACGGTCTCATACTCAAGATCAATAATTCTACGTAAATGTATTGTTTCTAATTGGTATTTGTTTGGGTCACATGGATCAAGATAGCTGAGGTATTGTGGTTTGTGGTTTTTGCATTAAAGATTGAAGATATTCAAGACAGATGACATGGAGCTCACTTGACGAGTCGATAGAAGATTAATGAAGATGATCAAGTTAAACTTGTGGCATTCACACTTCGATTAGGATTGGTAAATGCACTAGAAAACCTTGAAATTATTTTATAAATATTTCTGAGACTTGATTTATGTGATATATACTTAGCCTTCCATTTTTGGTAAGGAAAACTTGATTTTTTTAAGTTTAAAATAAGGCCCAAGTATAGACCACATTCAAACATAACCTAATGGTACTNTGTGGTTTTTGCATTAAAGATTGAAGATATTCAAGACAGATGACATGGAGCTCACTTGACGAGTCGATAGAAGATTAATGAAGATGATCAAGTTAAACTTGTGGCATTCACACTTCGATTAGGATTGGTAAATGCACTAGAAAACCTTGAAATTATTTTAAAAATATTTCTGAGACTTGATTTATGTGATATATACTTAGCCTTCCATTTTTGGAAAGGAAAACTTGATTTTTTTAAGTTTAAAATAAGGCCCAAGTATAGACCACATTCAAACATAACCTAATGGTACTTTTTTGAGGTCAATTGGACTAGTTTCAAATGGTTTCCAATGGCTGTCACTCTCCTAGTGTGCACTTCCTGGTCGAGGGAGAAAACTAGTACAGGTTTTGATAAACTACCATAACTCGCCCTTGCTTCTCGCTCACTTGGTGGTCAAGCAAGCCCAAGAGCGCTAGAGTGAGAGATCACATGCTTGAGTGACTATGACACATCAACATCCTATTTTAGTTAGCATACCTTTCCCAAATTGATTGCATAGGTTTTTATTATAAATATGAGACACTAGGACATTTTTTTGAAAGAGAAAAAGAGAAAACAAGAGCTTTTGAATAGATTTTTCAGAGCAATAAACCCTAGGAGCCTTTAGAGAAAAATCTTGAGAAATTAAACATAGAACACAACTTTTTCCCCTTGTTTTTTAAATCATAAAAAATGTTCTAGATATTTTAACTAGAGATTTATTGTTAAAATATTTTGAGTGTTGTGTAAACACCCTAGTCAACTAAAAGCTTCAAAGATACGAGTTTTATAAAACTCCTCATTAGAGTCTGGAGGAAATCTTGAATATCCAAGGAGTAAGATCCAAGTTCAAAGAAAGATGTGTCAGCAACATTTCATGTGAAGCATGATCTAACTTTAGCTAGAGGAGCCGATTTTCTACGAGTTGAACAAGAAGAGGGAGTTTGTCGAAAGGAGCACAAGACAAGAGGATATGTTACAAGGGCTTGTCAATATACTTTTTTTTAAGAAAATTGCTTATTGTACTTAGCTAATTCCCTAAAGTCACATTGTGCCACTAAATATTGGTTCACCCAAATATAAGTGGTCAAGAAGTTATAAATTCCCAGTAAGTCTGAGGCCGAACCATAAGAAATCAAAATAGGCAAAACAAATCCGACGGTATAGAAAAAGTAATTTGGTTAGAGCAATTTAAAAGCAGTGATGAGCAATTATCAAGTTTCCATGAATTAATGAAGTTGGTTTACTCATTTGAAACCCATTGTCAATGTGAATCTATAAGAAGATTTATCATTAAACACAAAAGGCANTAGCTAATTCCCTAAAGTCACATTGTGCCACTAAATATTGGTTCACCCAAATATAAGGGGTCAAGAAGTTATAAATTCTCAGTAAGTCTGAGGCCGAACCATAGGAAATCAAAATAGGCAAAACAAATCCGACGGTATAAAAAAAGTAATTTGGTTAGAGCAATTTAAAAGCAGTGATAAGCAATTATCAAGTTTCCATGAATTAATGAAGTTAGTTTACTCATTTGAAACCCATTGTCAATGTGAATCAATAAGAAGATTTATCATTAAACACAAAAGGCAATTCATTGAATTTAAACAACAATTAGATGTTGATCGAAAACTTGCAGGGAATCAAAAGCAATCGTTATACCAAAAACTACTTGATAGACAATGAATTAATCAGTTATACAAAGTTTCAGTGTTATCTAAGATCATTCAATCAATATCAAAACAACAAAAAAGATATGGCATGAAAACAATAATTCACATTAAAACTTAAAAAATTAAAAAAATTGATCATAATAAGTTCAAAACTCTAATTAGAGGATCAAAAGAAAATTACTCACACATGCTTCGATATAAAACTCAGATTCAAAGAAAGAATAGCTATTTTCCTCTCCAATTTGTACCTAAGCTATGTATTTATAATATGGACAAATTAAACCCTACCATAACTCTTGTGGAGGCTGGTCTGATCAAGCTGACACGCGTCCAGATGCATCATATGCATTCAAACATAAATTTTTTCTATCCAAACTCTTTATGGCTTCTCTTTTCCAACGGCTGAACGCATTTGGATGCAACACATGTTCGTATGCATAATAGTTTCTGCCCAAACTTCTAGCTTGATTTTGACACAATTAAAGGTTGATTCATGAAATTTTCACGAAATGCATTTTTGTAGAGCTTGAACTCTTATTTTTAATGCTAGAAGAATAAGGTCAATCGGTCATCTTGTTAAAATATTATGGTCAAAATACTGAAGTAGTTTCAAATTATTTCCTTCCCAAATTCTCTCCAAAATGTGTTTAAACTCTAAAATACCTTCAAACTTCTTTTCCTCATTTTCAAACCTCTAAAACTATATTCAGTGACCTCGGAACACTTGAGATTCACTTTGAATCACCAATGGTTTAATCAATAACCATTCTTCAACTCCTACAAAATAAAGTACCTCAATAAGCATGTTTTATTTTTTCCAATTACATCCAATCAAGCTCAAATTAGATCAAAACACTAAAACTCATTTAAAATGCAACAATATGCTCAAAATAAGTGGAATAACACGTATTTAATCCAATAGAATAATACAATTTATAATCATTATCACACTCCAACTTGCATATTGCTAGTCCCTAGCAATCAAAGCGACTTAAGAAATTCCAACATCAACTTAAGATACAAAAATTAAAAACAAAAACACATAAAGCAACACTACTTTCGTTGGCAATATCGATTGCATTTAGCATATACAACAAAATTTTATATCCCTAGTTTATCCCTAGTGGATGAGTTTTAGTTTCGTGAGGGTTTCCAAAAATGATATCTTCGAACATTTCATAATCCATTTTACAACTTAGAAAACTTTCCATAACTCCAATGCATAGAATTCAAGTACAAAATTAATAACACTTAATACCTCACCACAAAATTCAATCCAAGTTCACAACACTATCTCAACTATTAAAGATACTCAAGTACTCAAAACTCAAAGTTTGTGTGAAGTAGCATAACCGACATAAAATTAAACCTAGCATCAAAGAAAAATACACCCCAAATTTCTTTTTGAAAATGGTTTGACCCAATTCTACCAATGCTGCCTGTGGTGTGGTGGCGTGCAAGGAAAGGGGAGAGATTAGTGGTGGCAGTGCTAAGCGTTTCCCTGCTAGATCGAGTCTACTTGCGGAGGCAGAAGCAGTGAGACAAGCGTGTATTTTGGCAGAAGTCCAACTGCTTATTAATGCTACAATTCTCAGTGACTGTCTGAACATCATCAAGCTGTGCTCAAATGAAGAGGATCCCCTTGGAAAGTAAGTGTAATTATTAGTGACATTAGATACTTTGTTAGGGTATATAACCTTAGCTTTCTACACAAGCCTAGGACCTGTAACAAGGCTGCTCATTGGGTAGCAGCCGTTAAACTAAACAATTTGCTCCCGCCAAATTGGTCAGACTCCCTCCCACCCAAACTTAAGGCTTTCATTATGACTGATTGTAACTCGAATTTTCCAACTTAATGAAAGATTATGATGCTTTGTTGATTGATTAAAAAAAAATAATAAATTTCTCACCAAGATTACACTAAAAATTAAATCACTAAAAAATGGGTGCAAATCTTTCAATCCTATGAGAACAGAATATTGTTTATCAAAAGCAAAACATCTCACATAAAAGACATGAAAAATCGAACACATGCAACAAAAATATTAGTCTCATGAAAGAAATACCACAACTAAGAAGCTTGAATATTACTACACTCTCATTTTTATTCATTCACTTCAACCTCCAAACTATAATCTTGCCAAGATCAAAGTAGGATTTTCAAAAATAGGACGAAACATTAGAATTTGGTCATGGGCTAAACAAGAAAATGATAAGGATAAAACAAAAAATTGCTTGAGAATAGCTAGAGAAATAACAGATAATATTGAAGGCATTTTTCTCAAACTTTCTTTCACATATCCTCTTTTCAAATGCCTTTTTTTTAACCATCAATTTTTTCCTTTCAATGATCTTTTTTTTTTTTTTTTGTGTGTGTGCTTTTTTTCTTTCTATCAATGCCACTTTTCTTGATACACAAATCATTGAAGCTTTTCATGAATTATGCACTCGTACAACAATAGCTCTTTTTTTAACAACAATACTCCTTACTAATTCTCAAGATAACAAGGGTAAAGACATAAAATCATAGCAAGATCCACACTCAAAATCGGAGTAGGGTAAGGATAAAAAAACTAAAGAAAGAAAGACTCATAAAAGGCTCAAGGCTTGAAATGCTCAAACGATTAAAGAAAGGCATAAAATAGTTTCTTAGGGTTCATATGATTATTCCATATCTATAACTCAAAGGAATTAAGTGTAAAAGAGACTATAAGCAAAAAAATGCGCATAATACGAAAGAAAAATTGGAAGTTATGTGCAATAACAATCTAAAAATGAATGGCTCTAATCTCACAAGGGTCAAAAGTCTCCACTATTTTCCTTCAAGATTTTCAAGTTGTATTCACTTCTTAACTTAGATTACATTTATGTGGCTATCGTGCAATGTAAAATTTTTGAAATTTTAAGCTAATAAAACACTTTAGAAGAAGAGATAGTATAACAAACTTTGAATAGAATAATATGCTAAAACATCAAAACCACATGATACATGTTCCATCATTCAACGCATTAGATATAAGGAAGAAAATCTCATCATTGAAAAAGATTATGAACTTTTTAGTTATTTGTTTTTTTAGCACGAAAATGTTACTAACTCAATGCAAACCCTAACTACAAAGACATTGTTGTACCCTCAACCTAAATTGAACACTGTTCTCAATGTTTAAGGTGCAAGAGCAATCATGAGATACATAAAAATAAATAGAGGGATAGAGATCACCTTGAGTGATGCAAAAGAAAGTCTCTAAAGTTAAAATCTAAACAGTGTAATCAACTAAAAAAGATTGAATGAAATAGAAAACAAAATAAAAAATAAAAAACTAAACTATGACCTAACTACTAATACACAACAAAGGCAAACCAAGTAAAGTCAATCATGTTTAATTCAGAGTTATATCCATTATTACCAATAATAATGGTATGACATTTTCATTTGTTAAGAAATCCTCAACTTTAGGTCTCCATTCATTCACCTCTAATTCCTATGAAGAATTCAACGAACAATTATAATAAGCAAGTTACTACACTCAACATCACAAGAACTAATTAAGCAAGCTTGTAAAGGATCAGGAAAAGATGAGACATTAAATTTATCTTGCACTATAGCTTCAATCATGTTCACTTTATGAACATCAAAATCATCATTATCACTTCCTTATTGTTTGGTGATGTTTAAGATGTCGAGCTCCAAAGTCATATTGCCGAAAGACAACTTCATGACTCCACTATGACAATTGATTAGGGCATTGGATGTAGCAAGGAACAATCTCCCTAAAATCATCAGAATCTATGAAGTTCCTTGAATCACTAAATGAGTATCCAAGTAGAATTTATCGACTTCAACAAGCACATTTTCCACCACACCTAGGGGAATCTTCACAGAGCCATTGACAAGTTGTAAGGTGGCACTGGTAGGCTTTAGCTCCCCTAACCCAACTATTTGTATACTAAAGAAGGTAAAAGATTGACACTAGCCCTAAGATCAAGCAAAGCTTACCCAATTAAGAAGTTCCAAATGAAACATGATGTTAGGGCACCCCAGGATCGTTATACTTTCGTGAGCTCTTATGTTGACAGAACTCACATGCTCTATACAAAAGGTCCTCTTTTTGAAATTCAACTTCATCTTAACTATACACAAGTCCTTTAAATCTTTGGCATATAAGGGGGCTTGATTAATTGCGTCCAACAATGGAATGTTGATCTTCACTTGCTTAAATAGATCAAGTATTTCTAAATTTTTATTTAAATGGTAAATCTTCCTCAATTGTTAGGGGACAAATTGCAGGTATAGGACACACTTTCTTGAATTTTTTGTCGTCCTTTTTAATCTTAATTGCTCTTGGGGGCATAGTTGTTGACCTGATCAGTGGATTGAAAGCTTTCAAGTTATAATGGCCTTGTCAATAAATTTCCCACTCCTCAATGTTGTGATGGCTTGGGCATGTTCTAGAGGTGAGTAATTCTCCTACTCCAGTACTTGCAATTGACACTTCAGAGGTTGAGCAGAAAATCTATATTTCTCTGGCATAGTCAAGGCTTGAGTCAACATAGTGAGATGGTATTTCAAATCATTCAGAGTCTGTGTGGTTGGGCCTGACTTTGCATGAACTAGTTCACTAAATCCTCAAATGTCATCCTATAGGGAGGTTGTAATGGTTGGTAATGCGGAAGAAGGCCTTGAGGTGGAGGAAGTTGATAAGAAATGGGGAGAATTGGGAGTAGTGGCGCATCATTGTGCCAATTGAAGTTCAGATGATTGTGAAAACCCTAGTTATAGTTTTCTAAATATGGATTAGGGTATGGCTTCTTAAAAGTGTTGTCGTCATTTGACTACTCCATGATAATCTCTTTGAAGGGTGGAATCGTGGGGGTATTTTCCCACCAGTAGGCTTGTCAGCCCACATATCACACATACTTCCTAACTTGAATGAACAACCAACACCTCATTTACCTTCTTCAACTCCATAGCTTCTACCATGCATGACAAAGAGGCTATATTTGCTTGCAGATCATCTTCCTCCTTTAGGATGAACTTTCCCCTGTGAGAAGTAGAGGCTTTTGTTTTCCAACTTTGAGGGATTTGCAATATCTCTCATTTAGGTGTTCTCAACTAAGGAATCTAAGTAATCAACTGCCTCCTTGAGAGATTTACTGAATAACTCTCCATTACTCATCATCTCCACAAATTACTATAACTGAGGTTGAAGAGATTTACTAAAAGAAAACGACCAGGAAATGTGGTGGCATAGGAACCACAAGACCCCATACTAATAAAGGAAAAAGGGAAGTGCGCTCATACGCACTATCTAAAAAATCCCTTTCCCTTTTTAATAATAAGAAGATAAGCTTCATAGCTTAGGTTTAGGGTTTAGTGTTCCATTCTTCGAATGCATGATGGGAAGAATATGTGATTAATTCATTGGAATGCTCCCAGCATTGGTAGAAAGTCTCCTCATCCTTCAAAGTAACTTTCACTATCTATCACTTCAAAGAATTTATGTGATGAATGGGAAAGAACTTCTTGAAGAATTTCATTTGTAAATTTGGGTAATATTAGATCGATTGGGGCTTCAAAGAATTAAGCCTATTCTTCAATGAGAATGTGAACAACTTCATCCTAATGATTTCCTTAGACGTTGTAACTTCTGTTAGAGTACTACACATTTCTTCAAACTTCTTAATTTAGAAATGGACTCTAAGACTCCATTTTGTGAAACTAGGGCAATAGCTAAATAGACATCCTAGGTTGACCGTGAATGCATTAGCTTCAATGCAAAAGACAAAACACAATGGGTTATTAGTTCAGGTAGGTTGGAGATAGTCTTGTAGTGACCTCCCATGTTTTGTGGTGGCCTAACTATGTTATCTATATCTCTTTCACCGATTTAGATTCTAGTGCAAATTTGACCCTCTTAGATTTTGGAGATGAGGTTGCTCAAACCACTTGGGCTCCTCCAGTATTTAGCAGTTTGTGTCAATTCCCCAAGAGTTGCAGTGATGTTTCTTTGAATTAAATGTCCGTTATGAAGTCGAGTCCACTAGGTCATGCATCTAAGGTTTGGTAACCTAGACCAAGATGGAAAAAGTAAGCATCAAAAGGAAAAGGAAAGAAAAATAAAAATAAATATGGAACAAGTTTACCTAGAAAACCTCCAAGCAAAATCACAAGTGAATTGTGGACTCCTCTTTCAAACACTAGACACGTTTTTAGACACCATATTAGTGATTTCCCTAGCCACAACAAAAAAAACTTGCTTGCTACCAAATATTGCCTCATCCAAGTGCACGTGGTCAAGAAGTTATAAATTCTTGGTAAGTTCTAGGTGGAACTATGATGAATCAAAATATGATAAACAAATCCAACAATGGACCTTTGGTTCAATGGTACTTCTTATCTTGTAAAGGCTTTAACTTCTTAAGGTCAAGGGATCAAGTCCCCCTCCTCCTCCCCCTCCCCCTCC
>CAUOFW020001480.1:545271-676059 GCA_963454935.2 Ilex paraguariensis | reverse complement strand
TCCCCCTCCCCCCTACCCCTAAAAAGGAAAAACAATATATAGAAAAAGGAATTTGGTATGAATATAAAAACTTTAGACAGTGAAAGTTTTTTTTTTTAAATCAATTAATTAAAAGCATCCTCTGCTTTCAAGCCTCCTAATATGGAAGAAGTTCAACAGGTCATTTTTAGCATGTCGGCGCTCACTAACCCCAAAAGGGTCTCCCTTATCCTTTAAAGCTTGATTGGTTTTCGGTTTCTTTTTATAAATATTGTCGGGATTACATAAAAAAAGATCTCTTCCAACTAGTCACTTTTTTCTTCGCTAAAGGTACAGTCCCTATTCCATCAATGCTACTTTCCTTACTTTGATTCCTAAGATTTATTTGGGACTACCTCTATTTAAAGGCAATATAGAAATAAAAAAAAAAAATTCTCTCATCTTACGGATAGAGTATAAAATAAAGTGGGAGGAGATGAAAGCATTGTTATCTAGTGGAGGGTGGCTTATTTTGCTTAAACATGTTCTCTCCTTGATGCCTATACACCTTCTTGCAGGGATTCTAGCTCCGAAGGGAGTTCTTGACTAGTTTGAAAAATAAAGTTTTCTAATTTTTTTGGTGGGGTCATGATACGCGCACCGCAAACCTTAGTGGAAAAGAAATAAATCCTACCCCTTTTTCTCCTGTCGGAAGACGCTGCCATGATATCCCTTATCGATCACAATTATTAAATTTCCAAGAATTAATGTAATTAATTTTTACTCAATTCAGACCCATTGTCAGTGTGAATCAATCGAAAGATTTATCATTCAAAACAAATGGGATATTGATTGATTTTTAGTTTTCTTTCCATAGCCACAAGAATCAACTTAATCTTGCATTGGGGTTGTTGTTATGGGAGGGCAAACCCGTCATGGATCTTCCCTCACGATTATACTTGTGGAGACCAAGACACTTTACCTATAAGGGGATGAGTTGGTTTTTTAATTTTACCCCAAATTGATTACAAATTAAACATATATCTACTACAATTACCTCTTCTAACAAATATCAAGCAAAGAATGTGAGAACCTATTTAGTCACCACAACCCTTAACACACATGAAGATTGATTAAATTAATATTCAATCAATTCACTTGTGATCAATCTCATGTCAATCCTAAATCCCCAAACCCAGTGCACAACTATGTATGAATGAATATTCAATCAATCAATTCCACAAATATATAGTGTGTGTATTTGATAATAAATGGAAGTGTGTACAATAATCAACAAGAGACATAAGCAATTTGTTAATGCAAAAAGCCCCCCTCGGGAAAAACTGCAGGGAATCACTCTGGGTTCACCAAAGCCTAATCTACTAATCTCCAAGTCAACATACAATACTCGAGATTTATACCTCAATAAATAACATGGTTAGATGCTCCTTTCTTTGTTATGGCTCTCCGTCAAAAGTCCCTTTTCGACGTTTGGTGTAGCTTCACTTGGACTTCCCCACTGCATGGTTCATCTAGGCCTCGAGCGATTATGGACACACCAATGAATTTTTCAACTAACAAGGCTTTGGATCTAATGGATCTAGGTTTTGGTGGAAGCTCTCAAGATAGAAGAATGAATTTCTCTCTTTGAAATCACTCTAAAAACTCTAGAGGTTTAACCTATATGTGGGAAAGACTTTTCCAATTTATTGGTCCAAAATAAGGGTAACCTAAGTAAATAAGAAAACTAGATTTACACACGACCACTCGATCGGTGGAAGGGCAGTTATAAGGCGGTTGTCACTGGAGTGAAACAACGTTTCGAACACAACTAAGACAAGCAATGCTCAAGAAACAAGGGGCATCTCTCAAGAGACCATAAGACTATTCGAGTGAGGTCATGGAGAGAGCCTAGTGTTGAATACACAATATTGCATTTTTTTTTGTCTCATATCATTCAATTTAGCTTTGCTTTTTAGCTATATGTTTTGTTTTGGTTTAGTTTTGGTTTTAGAAGCAATTTTTGTGTTTGTAGGAAATTGGAGGTAAAAATAACATTTTACATTCGTTTTTATGCTTGGAAGACTTTGGAAATGAGCTAGGTGAGCTAGATTTGGAGCTAGGAGCATTGCAGTTGAAATTCAGAAAAAGTGTCCTTGTACCAGTAGGTGTTTAATCGGTTAATCAGGCTTTGGGCAACAGTTCTATGGAAGAAGTGAAGACCTACCGGTTCATTCAAAATTGTAACTTTACTACCAGTTCACATCTACCTTACCTAGCAGTTCATCTGAAACAGAGAGAAGTTCTACTAGTTCATTGATGTTGAGCTACCAGTAGATTATAACAGAAACTTTCCTAATGGTAGGTCGAGGTTATTTTCTACTGGTTCATCAGAGTATAATTTAGGCAAGGATTCTATTTGGAAAGTCTACCAATTGGGATTTTTTAGGATATCTTTAGAGGCTCTTATTGGTCGAAAAAGAAGAGGAAAATGGAGACCCGAGTACTAAGAAGAGGAGGATCATTCTTTTCATATTTTTCTTTTACATGTTTTTCTCTTTCTCCCGTCTCTATTGGTTTCTCCCAGTTTTATCTAAGGTTCTTGAGAGTTCTTCCAGTTTTCATAGTTTTTCATTTTAAGCGATTTCAAAGTGTTGTTCTTTCCTTTAGTTTATTTATTTATAGCAAGCATGTACGTTGATTGCTATTTCTTGTCATCTTTATAATTATTTTTCTTCAACACAAGGTTGGTTTAATTTCTAATTTCAATTCAAGTTTTAGTTTCTTTTCAGTTATCATGTCTTTAATAGTTGTATGTGCTTTTTTGTTTACTATAAGTGAGTAGTTTCATTCCGGAGTAATCGAATGAGGGATTCTCGTCCGTGAATAGAAGGTTTTGACCTAACTATGTTTTGTCATGTTTAATGTTATTTTCGTTGAATGAAGAAATTATTTTTGAAAACATAGTTAATATGTATATCTCTTTGCTTATCCATAGACAATTTGGTTTGGCACAGGTAATTCTTGGAATCACTGCAATCAATATGGTTGTAATTCTTTCATGAATTAATTCAATCAATTAAAATGCATATTTTTCAAACTTTGATTTTTAATTGAATATTTTCTGTCCAATTATGTTTGATTACAATCTTGGATGAGTCATAGAATTAGGTCAAAATTCGTATTTACAGTGAGATGAAATTTGATGATTCACTGGTTTCATTTAGGATAAGAACTCGGTAATTGATCGAGTTACTAATCGATATATTCCTGCGCTTGGAAAAATGTTTTATATTTGACCACTAATTAGCCTTAGATACTGTGTTATTTTGGTGTTTATTATTGGCTAATTACATTGGGGAAGGCATAATTTCATTAATTTAATTGGATTATGGATATATTTTTATTTTGGAGTGTTTGACCAATTTTTGCAGGTAAATGAGTTGGAATTGATGACTAATAGATGGACCACAAGGAAAGGAAGAGCTCTAGAGTAGAGGAGGAGGCAAGGAGATGCATTGTGGAAAACACGTTTGAATGGCAAAGCAAGGAGAGTCCGAATGGAAATTTCAGTAGGTGCTCTAAAACAAGTGAAGAAGTGCGCATTCGGATGGACAAAACCATGCTTCTGGGAGCGTGTTTGGGATTTGCCCAGATTCCCATGTTGTCAACATAGATTAGTTTTTTCCTACCTCATTGCCTACAAAAAGGGATGTAATTCTACATTGTATTTACTTTTTGTCTTCTAGTTTTCTTCCTTTAGTTTTATTGTAATTACTATATGGTCGACTAAAAGCCAAACTAAGGCTAAGGAAGATACTTTCAATAAAATATAGTATTTGTTCTTGACCAAATTTTTTAATGCTTGATGTATTCTTTAAATTTAATTCTTGCCTTTTAGTAATGGTTTTGCAATGCATAATTTCTTGATTCGGTGTGCCATGTACATCGAATGCTTGAGATTCTATGCGAGTCAAATAACTGGTTATTCTATACTTGAATTAATTTGTGATGCCCCTAAAATCGGGGGTCCTTTGCCAACCCGTTGATCACCCATCAACCCACAGAATTATCCGTGAATGTCGCATAACTTGACGCCATGTCCAAACATCCCCTTCATTGGAATCATAAAACAACATAGAGTTTGGGTAGAGTCTCCCTTGTACTGGGTACTCCAAAATGCATAACCTATATATATTTCAATCACTTGATCATTCTAAGGTCCAATATACATCAATTTATCCTTAATATTACTCCATTTATATCTTTGGAACAAAAGGACTCAAGACTCGAAGGCTTAATAAAGTTATTTTAAATTTTTGAAAATTTTAGAGGAGCTATCGGTAGCTCGTGTACGTGCTACCGGTAGTTGTGCCCTCTTCCAACAAGCCACCAGTGCAAACATTTTGGAGGAGCTATGGTCAGCTCGTGTACATACTACCGGTTGCTAAGTCCTTTGGAATTGTGCTACCGGTAGTTCAAGACTTGCTACCAGTCGATAAGCCCAGTTTTCCCCCAATTCCATCATTTTTCAATTTCAACTCACCCAATCTCATTCAGCATTCACCTAAACTCACATAACATCAAATTTTACACAAAATATAGTTTATATGAGTTCGTTTGACAATCCTTTATACAATGATACATATCCAAAACTAATTACATGATTGTTTTACAAAAATGTAATCTAAAATCACAACTTGGCTTTCTTCATCAACGAGGGCCCAAGTGAGTGCCGTCCATCGGCGCTTGTTCCACACCTAAAATGTTATCCCCATAAAGAGCGAGCCACGCTCAATAGGGTATCTCCTAAGGGGTCACTCCCCAACCAAGATGCATATGAAATGCTCACATGAAGTTCAAAAATCAAACAAGCATTCATCTAAGAACATACGACTTCAAGAGTGAATGTTATAATGCTAGACCATGTTATGAGGTGAGACTCACACATGCCAAACAACCCGAGCCATCACCGGCTCCCACACATGCAATGCTGTGCGTTTGCATTTGGGCATTCCAAATCCCTACCATTGATGTTACACATCCAATGACCATTTATAAATTCCGAGTCTTTCTTGGATTGGGTATTTATGGACTTCCACCAACGGACACCCTACCGACATGGTGTTTATGGGCTTCCACCAACTGTTCTGCATACATCGACACACTTTATGGACTTAATACCAATGGAGTGCATATCCAAATCACTAAGTCTTGCACCCGAGGGACAATCTAGTCCTTCTTGCTAACCCCGACCCTATTTACAATCCAACCCGTGCAACTCTGTCGAAACTTGACCGCCTTTCCCGAGCTCACGTATGAACCCACCAAGAATGGTGTTTGACTAAAACCATGTACACACCCACACCCATGTCACATACCCACAAATGTGATGCTTCCTATGCATATGCAATGTTATGTATAATTGCATTTCATATCATTATGCAACCAAGATTTCAATTGCAAATAAAACATCATGTTCAACATATCATGAGCACAATATGAACAACATTCCATCTCAAACAACATTCTCAATTGTCAATTATATCATAAGCATATAATTACAATCCATCTTCAATGAAACAACAATGCTAAATCAACCTAGGTATTTTATCAAACACCAAAAAGACACAAAATCATGTAACACACAATACGCCCAATTTATCACATTTCTCATGAATTTACCAAACAAGAAAATTCCACAAATCCAATTCATGCAAGATTGGTTTAACACATTTTTATACCCATTTCCTATACTCTAGTTACACTAGGAGTACATCAAATAAGAGAATTCATCTCTAATCAAACCACACATTTCATACACAACCCTAGGTTGAAAATAAGCCTAGTTAGGAGAAGAACCATACCTTTCGAAGAGTAATACGAATGGTGGAAGCTCCAAGAAAACCTCAAGCTTTAGAATTTGATTTTCAAAATTTCCATTTTTGAGGCTTCGTCAAAATTCGCGCTTTTTTGGTACGTAGACATAGCTCTTGTTGCGTAGAGTAACTTTCATTCTTGACCCGAAGGATTCCGAAGAACGAAACACCCTAGATCGCAAGATGGAGATGGAAAAACCCTTAAATTTCTCTCTCTTCTTCTTGTTCTTTCTCTCTCTCTATCCAAAATCTGCTGGGTAATGGGGAGAAAATATGATTTTTCTCCCCTATTTATACTCCTTGGATACTTGGCCCACAACACGCCACACGTGCTGTCTTTTCCTGATTCAATTTTGTTCTGAATCAATTAAATCTCGTCCCGTTTTAAGTTCAATATATATTTTTTTTAAGTAAATTTACATTATTTTCTATGTTTCCCAATTAATTCCCAGTCACGTTTATTTTAGACACACGACACAATTGCCTCATAGAACGTGAAAAATTCAACTATTTTGGAATTTAACAAAAAAATGACTAGGTTACTAGATTTCGCGAGGCGAATCCAACGGTGATATCCGTTTCATCATTTAAGTTATAAAAAAATTTGAGTTTTCTACTCGTACCATAGCAACTAATTTTTATTTTACCATTTTTCACAAAAATTCAAAATTTTTCCTAGTTTTACATTCTTCCCCCTTAAAAGAAATTTCGTCCACGAAATTTACACACACATGCACATTCAACTACATGCATATGCAAGTCACATAACACTTATGACCACAAGAATGTACCTCAATCGTTGAACAAGAATGAATAATTGGCATGTATAATGTGCTCACACTCTCTTGTCTCCTCCTCCACACCATGGTTTTGCCACAACACCTTCATTAGTCTCATGGTCTTGCCTGGTCCCTCCTCGAAGGTCCCATTCGCATCAACAACTAGCTCACCCTAATCCACCACATGTGTTGGATCTGTAGTGTATTTTTGGGGCATGGAGACATGAAACACAGCCTAAATACCTGATACATTTGGCGGTAATGCCAAGTAGTAAGCGATTGTACCAACCCTCTCGAGTACCTCGAAGGACTCCACATACCTTGGCGACAACTTTCCCCACTTGCCAAACTTGACCACTCATCTCTTGGGCATTACCTTCAAGAAGTCGTGATCTCTGACCTCAAATTCCAGAGGTCGCCGCCGTCTGTTGGCATAGCTCTTCTGCCAACTCTGAGCCATTAGAAGACGTTTTCATATCAAGTCTACCTTCTTTAAGGTGTTTTAAATCAAATCCTAGACCCGTAGAGGGTCTCTCTCCAATCTCCATCCAACAAATTAGAGAATGACACGACCTCCCATAAAATGCCTCATAGGATGCCAACTATATGCTCGCCTGATAACTGTTGTTGTAGGCAAACTCCACTGAGGGTAAGTGCTCTTCCTAGCTACCTGTGAGATCAAGGGCGCATACTCGTGGCATGTCCTCTAGAGTCTGGATGGTCCTCTCTAACTGGCCGTCCTTTTGGGGATGAAAAGTTGCACTCATCATTAACTATGTCCCCATGGCCCATTGGAAACTTTTCCAAAAAATAGGCCGTGAACCTGGGATCCCGATCTAATAATATAGATATGGGGTAGTCTATGTAATTGCACTATCTCACGTATATACAATCTGTAGAATTTCTCTAGTGTGAAGATCATCCACACTACCAAGAAGTATAACGACTTTATAAGCCGATCCACTATCACCTATACCGCATCCTCCCATGCAATGTCTGTGGGGTCACAAAATCCATAGTGATGTGCTCCCATTTCCACTCTGCCACCTTCAAAGGTTGGAGCAACTCAGCTAGTATCTAGTGCTCAACCTTGACTTGTTGACACGTGAAAGTTTGACTAACAAAGTCTCAAACGTGTCACCTCATGGTACATCTTTGTGTCACTTGGATGCATGGCAAAGTGAGAGCAATGAAACTCTCTAAGGATCTACTCTCTCAAATTCGTAGATTGGGAACCATAACCCTTCCCCTAAACCGAAGAATAGCATCTATGTGAATAGCCCAACCCTCGTCACTTGTACCCAACTGTACCCAGTCTCTAATGGACAATCTCTCCTTGTCCTGCCCTTGGGACTCGATCACCTTGATCAATAGGGAAGTTGTAGTCACCAAACTTCCTAAAGTGCCTTGAGTATGACCCCTATAGTGTTAACCCAAACTGCCCCACAGTCTCGAGCATCTAGTACTCCCAGGAAGCTATACTAGCCAAGACTTCCTATAACTTCCGGTTGAGTGCATCAGATACCACATTTACCTTATTGGGATGGTAATGCAAAGTGAAGTCATAGTCCTCCAAATACTCCATTCACATGCATTGCCTCATATTGAGGTTCCGCTGAGTGAAGATGTGTTTCAGACTTTTGTGGTCCTAAAACACCTCAAACTTTTCTCCATATAAATAGTGGTGCCATACTTTCAAGGCAAAGACAATAGTCGCCAATTTCATGTCATACGTGCGGTAGTTCTACTCGTTGCTCTTCAATTGCCAAGAGCCATAAGCTACGACCCTCCTAAATTGCATCAAAACACACTCAAGTCCATCTTTGGAGGTATCACAATACACTGTGTACCTCTGTCCCCTCTTCGAAACTATCAAAATCGGAGCTGAAGTAAGCCTCCCCTTCAACTCCTAGAATGCCCTATCACACGAGTTATCCTATTGAAACTTGACCTCTTTCTTGGTCAATCTAGTCATAGGTGCAACTAGTTGCAAGAAATTCATAATGAACCTCCTGTAATACCCTATCATTCCCAAGAAAGTACATATCTCAAAGACTGATCTTAGTCTCTCCCAACTCATAGCCGCCTTAACTTTCTATGGGTCAACTAACACACCTGAAATTGACACCACATGTCCCAGAAATTTCACCTCAGTCAACCAAAATTCACACTTGCTGAACTTGGCGTACAACCGGTGGTCTCTCAAGGTTTGGAGAACAATCCTCAAATGACCCTCATTCTCGTCCTCAGACTTGGAGTAGATCAAGATGTCATCAACAAAACCATGAAAAACTAATATAAGTAGGGTTGGAACACCCTATCATGAGATCCATGAATGCTGTCGGGACATTTGTCAATCCAAATAGCATCACTGTGAACTTGAAATGCCTATAGTGTGTCCTAAATGTTGTCTTAGGGATATCTGCCTCCCTAATCCTCAACTAATGGTAATCCATGCGCAAATCTATCTTGGAGTAGACTCGTGCCCATCTCAGTTGATCAAACAAGTCATCAATCCATAAAAAAGGGTACCTATTCTTAATGGTAACCCAATTCAATTGCTGATAGTCTATACATAGCCGAAGGGTCTTATCCTTCTTATTGGAAAACAATACCGGATTGCCCTAGGGTGAAGTACTCGGTCTAATGAAACTCTTATCCAATAATTCTTAAAATTAGACCTTGAGTTCTTGCAACTCTACAGGTGTCATTCTATGGAAAGTCATAGAAATAGGAGATGCATCGATTTATAACTCAATGGTGAATTCTACATCCCGATGTAGACGTAATCCTGGTAACTCCTCCAGAAAAACATTCGCATCCTTACAAACCACCCAAGATAGACCCAACTCCTGTCTCGCCTCATCCTCTAGGGTAGGGCTTGCTAGCCAACCCATCAATTACCCATGCCAACGAAAATCATATACTACTTGGGATAAAATATCATGTTTTTCCCCCTAACACTTGAAACAAACACCCTCTGGTGTATATCCAGTGACCTTTTTCTGATACCAATCGATGACGACTCAATGTGCCGTCAACCCATCCATTTCAAGGATGACATCAAAGTTTGACATGTCCATTACCCTAAGGATCACGGTGAGTAGAGTTCCTAAGATCTCTTGCTTAAAACCCTGACATATCTGATTCATGTATACCTAAGCTCCTAGGGGAGAACTCACATGCAATGGTTTTTCTAAGGTCTCAACCTCTAAGGCCAAACCTTTTACACATAATGCAGAAATAAATGAATGCGATAGACCAGAGTCAAATAATACCCATGCCCATAAGCGAGAGAGTAAGAATGTACCTTTTATCACCAACTGATCTACTTGCTCAATTTGAGTAGTGATGGTGTAGACTCTCCCTTGGATACATGAACTCCCAGCCTATAAGCCCTATCCTTGGCCTCGACCCATACCCTGGCTCATCTGGCCTGATTGCGGAGTCCCTGCTCGTAAAGTGGTAGGGGCTTGTGCAACACCCTAGAACTAAAACTAGCTTCCTTGAACCATAGTAGGATAGCGAGGAATGAAGAATGTCTGTGGATGTCTCATCAATGATTAGAACTGAGATGTCCCATAGCTTTGGGATCCCTGCTTCTGAGGACAATCTCGCTTCATATGGCCTGGCTGGTGACAATTGAAGTAAGTCCTCTGGCCTGCCTAATTGGTGGTCCTAGAATTTCTCCTACCTTGGGAGGATTGACTTTCACCTTGGCCCTATCCTTCATACCCTTGTGGGGTAGAAGTTTTCTACTTCTTCCCAAAACTAGAAGAAAAAGATTGGCCCTTCTTATTTTCTTTCTTAGCACATGCCTCCCAGATGCCCCTTGTGTCTTCCACCTCTCTCTCAATGGCCATGATTGTCTCGACCATTGAGTCCAAATCTTATAGGTGATGGCTCATAATCTTTTCCTAGATGGACAATTTTAAATCATCCTTAAATCTCCTCACTTTGGCCAAGTCTGTTGCCATATAATCATTGACAAAATGGGCTTAACTCGGTGAACTTAGCCACATATTCCATCACTGTTATAGTCTCTTGTTTCAAATCCAAGAATTCTTGGACTTTCGCTTGTCGAATAGTCGATGGGAAGTACTTGCCTATGAAGAGCTAATGAAACTCTCCCTATGTCATTGCCTCTAGGTTCTTTGAGCCTTTGACCAATCCCACCATAGATGGGTCTCTTCCTCAGCCTAGAATGTAGCTAGCCTTATCCTAGTGGCATTAGGTGTGGTCTCTATAGCCTCTAAGATCTTATCCACTTGTTGGAACCAATGGTCAGGCACCATCGGATCCGCTCCTCCCATAAATATTGGTGGCTTGTGTGCCTTAAACATTTGGAGGTTACTAGAGCCCCCTTGGCCCACATTGGCTTTAGCTTGTGCAAAGGTAGCGGCCATTGTGCCTATAGCCTCCATGAAGGCTTGTTGGTCAAAGGTCGGTGTTGGTTGGTTGTTATTTCGCCCACCTCCTTGACCATTTCAATGATCACTTTCTCTATGCGCCATATACACACATATAAAATATAAATAGAGCACTAAATTAGTATCCCAAGGTAGGGGTTAAAGTTAAAACATTGAGATTTCTCTCCTTGTCTCACTAGAGAGTGTGTGCCACCCATTAGTAGACATCTACACCATGAACTGTCTCTTTCCTTCTCCTTCTGACCCCTAAGGTTATGTTTTCTAACCCTAGTGTCACATTTTCATATACATTTAATCATGCATGTTATTCACATAACACATAACATGTAATGCACAATGGATGAAATGACCTAGACCCATGCCCCACAAGCCCTAGGTAAATCGAGAACCTAGGCTCTGATACCAAGCTTTGACGCCTCTAAAACTGAGGGTCCTTTGTCAACCTGTTGATCGCCCATTAACCTGTAGAAGTACCTGTGAATGCCACATAACCCAACACCACATCACAAGATCCCCTTCACCAGAATCATAAACAATAGAGAGTTTGTGCAGAGTCTCCATTGTATTGATAACTCCCAAATGCATAACCTGTATTCATTTCAATCACTTGCCCATTCCAAGGTCCAATATACATCAATTTGTCCTTAATATTACTCCATTTACATCTTTAGAACAAAAGGACTCATGCCCCGAAGGCTTACCAAAGTTATTTTAAAATTTTGAAAATTTTGGATGAGTTACCGATAGTTCGTGTACATTCTACCTGTAGCTGAGCCCTCTGTCAGCAAGCCACCACTGAAATTTTTTTTGAGGAGCTACCGTTAGCTCGTTTATGTGCTACCAGTAACTGATTCCTCCAGAATTGTGCTATCGGTAGCTCATGACTTGCTACTGGTAGATAAGCCTAGTTTTCCCCCAATTCCATCTTTTTTCAATTTCAACTCACCCAATCTCATACAACATTCACCCAAACTTTCATAACATCAAATTTTACATAAAATATAGTTTATATGAGTTTGCTTTACAATCCTTTATACAATGTTACATATCAAAAAAAAAATTACATGATTGTTTTACAAAAATGTAATTTCATCAGATATGGCCAAAGTGAGAGTTGTCCACCGGCACTTGTCTCACACTTGAAATGTTATCCCCATAATGGGTGAACCACTCTCAATAGGGTATCACTTAAAGAGACTATTCCCCAACCTAGATGCATATAAAATGCTCACATACAATTCAACAATCAAACAAGCATTCATCCAAGAACATACAACTTCAAGAATGAATGTCATATGTCATGCCAAGTTATAAGGTGAGATTCACACATGCAACGCAACTCGAGCCTTCCGTAACACATGTAATGTTATGCGCATGAGTCCGAGCATTCCAAACCCCCGCTATTGATGTTACACATCTAATGATCATTTATAAATCTCAGGTCTTTCTTAAGGTGGGTATTTTTAGACTTCCACCAACAGACACCCTACCGACATGACATTTATGGGCTTCCACCAATGGCTCTGCATACGCCGATACACTTTATAGATTCAATACCAATGGAGTGCATATCCAAATCATCGGGGTCTTGTACCTGAGGGACAATCTAACCCTTCTTGCTAATCTTAACCTTATTTTCAATGCAATCCATGCGACTTAGTCAAACCTTGGCCCAATTTTTCCAAGTTCACGTATCAACCCACCAAGGATGGTGTTTGACCAAACCCATGCACACACCCACACCCATGTCACATGCCCACGAATGTGATGCTTTCCATGCATATGCAATATAATGTACAACAGTATTTCGTATCATTATGCAACTGAGATCTTAATTACAAATAAAGCATCATGTTCAACATGTCATGAGTACAATATGAACCACATTCCATCTCAAACAATATTTCTAATTGTCAATTATATTATAAGCATATAATTATAATCCATATTCTCACCAAGCATGTTATAACAACTTCAATGAAACTACCATGCTAAATCAACCTAGGTATTTTATCAAACACCCAAAAGGCACAAAATCATGTAACACATAAGCATGCCCAATTTATCACATTTCTCATGAATTTACCAAACAAGCAAATTTCACAAACTCAATTCATGCAAGATTGTTTTAGCACATTTACATCAAATAAGAGAATTCATCTCTAATCAAACTATCCATTTCATGCACAACCCTCGGTTGAAAATAAATCTATCTAGGAGAAGAACCCTATATCATGAAGCATAATACGAATGATAGAAGCTCCAAGAAACCCAACTCAAGCTTTAGAATTTGATTTCAAAAAATCTTATTTTTGAGACTTCGTCAAAATCTGAGCTTTTTTGGTACGTAGACATAGTTCTCGTCGTGTAGATCAACTTTCATTCTTAGCTCGAAGGATTCTGTCGAACAAAACACCCTAGATCGCAAGATGAAGATGGAAAAACCCTTGAATTTCTCTCTCTTCTTCTTCTTCTCTATCTATTAGAAAATCTATTGGGTAATGGGGAGAAAATCTGAATTTTCTCCCCCATGTATACTCCTTCGATACTAGCCCACAATGCGCCACACATCCCATCTTTTTCTAAAAAGATTTTTTTTCGAATCAATTAAATCTCATCTCGTTTTACATTTAATATATTTTATTTGAACAAATTTTAAATTATTTTCTATGTTTCACAATTAATTGTTGATCACGTTTATTTTAGTCACGAGACACCCAATTGCCTCGTAAAATGTAAAAAATTTGATTATCTCAAAATTAAACGAAAATTGACTAGGTAACTGAATTTTGCGAGACGAATCCAATGGTGAGGTCCGTTTAACTCATACCATAGCAACTAATTACCATTTTGTCATTTTTCACAAAAATTCAATTTTTTCGTGTTTTACATAATCAATTAGAATTTTTCAAAAGATAGTAAATTTATTATTTGCAATAAATAGAGTTTACCAGTTGAAAAGCTTGATTTATCGTAGACTTTGGGTACGATGAATGCTTATGATCTACAAGTAAATTTTTATATTTATTCAAAAAATTTATTAATTATAACTTTTAATTTTTTCATATTATCATCACTAAATATTCTAATTAAGATCACTTGTTAGCTAATTTTCAATTGGGTTCAAAAATTGGATCATTAATAATTGCTATGTGGAATTGAAATGGTATGCCCGATACTTTAGTATGTCAAATTACTTTTTTTACTCAAACAACTTTTGTTTTTCTAAACAAACAATTCTCTACAACAACTTCAAAGCAATTTTCTTCCTTTGCGTTCTCTTTCCCAATTCCCAGTGGTTTGACCTTGGACTTTCGAGTATTATATTACTTCGCGATAACTTGCATTTGGATAATCAGTTCTAAAGTTGTTGCAGGTTTTGGCACCGTTTCCGAGGATTTGTTGAAAGATAAGGAGCACACTATCACATCTATTGACGTTTTCTTGGTTTACGATTTGTCCGAGATTTGGTAACTTCGTTCCACTTATTTTACTGTATTTTATTTTTTGTCATTTAATTTTTTTGTATTGCTTATACTTCTTCTTTTTAATTTTTGTATGAATTTTTGGCATCGTGGTTTAAGTGGACGTTTAATTAGGTAAGATTTAGACAAATTGTTTGGTAATTTATTTGATTCTCCTAAGCCATCTCACACACGTCACATGATGGCTACTAATGCACCTAATAATACGAGGAATAATCTTTTAATATATATGATCCTAAGGATATGATAAGTAATCATGATAAGAATAATGTTTACAATTTGAATGTCAATCAGGGTTGAGCTTTGCATGAATATTTGCAACCTGCATGCTACACTACACCTTCATGCATCATATTTCCTTTGCAGGATACACATTTTATTTTCAAACTTGCCATGATTGCATTACTTCAACTATTTTATGGCATGGACTTTGATAAACTTTACTTGCATATTCGTAATTTTGAGGAGCTATTCCACCTTCCTTGACCAAATCGTGATAGAGAATATAGTTCGATTAAAGTTTTTTCCCTTCTCACTGAAGGATAAGACTAAATTTTGGTTGCATTCTCTTAGACCTAGATTCATAGGCACTTGGCAAGAGATGTAGAAGAAATTTTTGAAAAAAAAAATTTCCCACACACTACATGAACTCTTCTAAATGTCAAATCATGAATCTTTCACCAAAAGAGTCTAAATTTTATTATCAATGTTGGGATAGGTATAAAGACCTTGCATCTTGCCCACATCATGGCTATGAGAGTTTGCATGTTATAAGTTTTTTCTATGAATGTCTATCTCCATATATGCATCAATTTTTTGATATGATATGCAATAGTGAGTTCATGGCTAAGGAATCCGATGAGGCTTTTGATTATTTTGATCATTTGGCTGAAAGAGTACAATCTTGGGACACCACATCCTATGATTCTTCCAAAAATAAAATTGAAAGTTTCTCATTAGGTGGGGATAAATACTAGTTAAGGGAAAAGGGTAACATAGGAGCTAGGATTGCCACACTGTCAAGGAAGGTCGGGCCCATGGAATTAGGAAGGTGAATGATGTACAGGCTATCCCTCAAGAGAAAATTTGCAGTATTTGGGAGATCCCAAGGCACCTCACAAAGGACTGTCCCACAATCCCTACTTTTAGTGAAGCCTTAAATGATAATGCAATACTGCAAATAAATTTTCAAAGCCTTACAATAATCTCTACTCTAATACTTCCAACCCAGGGTTGAAAAACCATCCAAATTTTAGTTGGAGAAGTGAAAATTCTGCATCAAAACCACCTCAACAAGGTGCTTATAATTTTGTTTCTTACACCCTACCCCCAAAGAGGAACTTTGAAGAGGAATTTCAACCATTCATGCAAAGTCTGACCACTTTGAACAATAGTCAAACAAATTTCAATAATCAGACCAATCAGACTCTTATTGACAACAGGAGCACTCACCAAATTGATCACCACTACCTCGTGCCATTAGGAAAAAGGTAAGTTTCTGGCACAACCACAACCGAATCCGCAATGTTAGTTTAATGTGAGTGATTTTAGTTCATCTGACACTACACATAAGTAGGTAAAGTCTCTCACCACACTCCATAGTGGCACAATGATTGATAAAACAATTCCAACGAAGGCCAAAAAGCCTGAGGAGTGTTCAAAACCTATAAAGGGGGGTGGCAAACTTGACCAACCTGATCTTATAGAGCTTGTGAGATGTTCAATAAATGCTCCTTTTCCTCGGAGAATACTATTTCCATCCAATCCAAATCTAAGCAATGAGATGTTAGAGACTTTTAAGTAGGTCAAAATCAACGTACCCTTGTTGGATGCATTAAAATAGATACTTTCTATTGCAAAATTTTTGAAAGAATTGTGCACTATTAAGCATAGATTAAATGTGCAAAAGAAGACCTTCTTGATTGGGCAAGTTTCATCTATCATTCAACACAGAGCCCCACCTAAGCATAAGGATCCTGGTTGGTCCACTATTTCTTTTGTGATTGAAAATTTTAAAATTGAACAAGCTTTACTTTGTTTGGGTGCTAGTGTGAATTTGCTTTCGTTTTTGGTGTATGAGTAGTTAGGACTTGGTGAGTTGAAGCCCACCTTGGTGATACTTTAACTTGTTAATCAACCTGTGAAGATACCGTGAGACATGGTAGAAAAGGTGCTAGTCCAAGTAGATAATTTTAATCTTCATGTTGACTTTACGATCATGGACATGCACCCTATGTTCAATACCAGTGCTTAGATTCCTGTCATATTAGGCCGACCATTATTAGCTACTCCTAATGCTTTGATTAACCGTAGAAATGGTGGAATAAAATTGCCTTTTGGCCATATGACATTGGAATTGAATATTTTTAATGTTTGTATACAACCGAGTGAGGTTAATGAGGACTTGCATGAGGTGAACATGATTGAGTCAATTATTCATGATAGATTCAATGGCTCTTCTTGTCCAGATCCACTTGAAGCATGTTTGCTTTAGTACTCTTCTATTTTAGATTTAGGTGAAGAAAATTTTGAAGTAATTGAACTAACTTCTACTTCAAATTCTTCACAGGTTCTTGAAGTCAGAGATTGAAAGCAAAAGTTTGAGGAGCTGCCGCCAAGAACCACTCCACCTATTCCATCTAGTTTCAAAGCCCCAAAACTAGAATTGAAGCCTCCACATACTGATTTAAAGTATGCACTTTTAGGAGAGAAGAAGACTTTTTCGTTAATAATTTATTCTCATTTGAGTTCGACCCAAGAAGGTATGTTACTGAAAGTTCTTGTAGATCATAAGGTGTTATTGGGTGGCCTCTTGTTGATATCAAGGGAATTATTCCCTTAGTGTGCACAAACAAGATTTACTTAGAGGATAATGCCAAAACATCAAGGTAGATGCAGAGAAGACTCAACCCTAACATGAAAAATTTGTTAGGAATGAAGTGTTGAAACTATTGGATATAGGAATCATCGAACCTATAACCGATAGTAAATGGGTCCTACACAAGTAGTCCCTAAGAAATCAGGTGTAACTATAGTTGCCAATGACAATAATGATCTTGTACCAACTAGGATAATAACTGGTTGGAGAATATGCATTGACTACAAGAAATTGAACTCTATAACAAGAAAAAGATCACTTTCCTTTGGTCTTCATGGATCAAATTTTAGAAAGGGTAGCTTTACACTTGTTTTATTGTTTCTTGGATGGTTATTCGAGATATAACCAAATTGAGATTGCCTTAGAGGACAAAAAAAAAAACCATGGTTACTTGTCCTTTTGGCACCTTTGCCTATTGAAGGATGCCTTTTGGACTTTGCAGTTCATTTGTGACTTTTTAGAGGTCTATGCTTAATTTTTTTAGTGATATGGTTGAGCATTTTTCTTAATGTTTTTATGATTGATTTTACTATTTTTGGTGATTCTTATAATGATTGTCTTTCTAATCTTGAAAAAGCATTGATCTGGTGTGAAGAAAAGAACCTTGTGCTCAATTGGAAAAAGTGCCACTTCATGGTTAAAAAGGGAATTGTCCTTGGTCACATTGTCTTTTCTAAGGGCATTCAAGTTGATAGAGCCAACATTGAATTGATTTTCAATTTACCTACCCCAATGACCCTTAAGGATGTTAGATCTTTTCTAGGTCATGCTAATTTGTATAGGAGGTTTATAAGAGACTTTTGTTCAATATATAGGCCACTTTGCCATGTCCAAGGGAAAGACACACGTTTTGAGTGGGGAGAGTGTTGGCAAGAAGCTTTTGATAAGCTTAAGGGCATGCTCACTACTGCTTCAACTACGCAATCACTAGATTGGAGTCTTTCCTTCGAAATTATGTGTGATGTCAGCGATTATGCTGTGGGGACGGTTTTAGGTCAAAGGAATGAGAAAAAGCCACATGTCGTATACTATGCTAGTATGACATTAAATAGTGCACAAATAAATTATTCTACCATAGAGAAAGAACTATTAGGAGTAGTATTTGCCCTAGACAAGTTTAGGTTCTATCTTATAGAATCACCTATTGCTATTTTCATAGACCGTGTAGCTCTTAAATATCTATTGACAAAGAAAGATGTCAAACCTAGGCTGCTTAGGTGAATCCTCCTACTCCAAGAATTTGACATAACCAACAAAGATTAAAAAAAAAAAAGAGTAGAGAATTTGTGGCAGACCACTTATCTAGACTTTTGAGTGACGTGTCAATGGAGAAAACGCCAATTAAAGACACATTCTCTGATGAACAGTTGTTGGCAATTTCTACATTACCTTGGTTTGTTGACATTTTTAATTTTTTTGTGACACGTAACATGACTATCAATTGGAGTGCACAAAACAAAATGAAATTTCTGATGGAGGTAAGAAGTTTCATTTGGGATGATCCCTACTTGTTTAAGTATTGTCACGACCAGATTATCAAATGATGTGTCCCAGATGAGAAGGTAAGTAACATTCTTTCCTTTTGTCACTTAGAGGCTTGTGGAGGCCATTTTCCTTCTCAAAAAAACCGCTAAAAAAATTTTGCAGTGTGAATTTTATTAGCCAACACCATTTAAAAATGCAAATAATTTTTGTAAGAAATGTGAGAGATGTCAAAGGCTAGGAGGGATTGCCCGAATGAATATGATACCCCTTAACCCGATTTTGATCATTATAATTTTTGACTATTGGGGCATTGACTTGATGGATCCTTTCCTTCCCTCTTTTGGATATTTATATATTTTAGATGCAACTGACTTTGTTTCCAAGTGGGTTGAGGCTATATCATGTCGGACTAATGATCATAAAATTGTTTTGAAATTTTTAAAGGAAAATTTTTGTCTAGATTTGGTATACCTCGAGCCATTATAAGTGATGGGGGATTGCACTTTTGTAACAAAAATTTTGAAACTTTGATGAAAAAATATTGTGTTACACATAAAGTTGCAATTCCTAACACTCGCAGACAAGTGGGCAAGCGACGCTTGCCAATCGAGAGGTTAAACATATTTTGGAGAAAATGGATAATCTAGATCGCAAGGATTGGTTGTTAAGACTAACCGATGTATTATGGACATACCGCACTGCATATAAAACCCCGATTGGCATGTCTCCATATAAATATTTTGAAAAAATTGCAATTAAATGAGCTTGATGAAAAAAAAGAGAAGCTTATTGGGGCATTAAAATGATTAATTTTAGCCTTGACAAAGCTAGCTCCTTACGAAAATTGCAATTAAATGAGCTTGATAAGATCCAAAATGAAACTTACAAGAATTTTAAGATTAGCAAAGAACGGATAAATGTATTTCATGACAAAAATATTTTGAGAAAAACTTTTGAGCTTTCACAAAAAGTTTTGTTGTATAACTCTAGATTGCATTTGTTTCAGGGCAAGCTTGGACCTAGATGGACTGGACCCTTTATTGTTAAAGAAGTTTTTCCATATAGGGCAGTGGAGATTGAAAACCCCAAGAATGAGACTATTTTTTATAGTTATTGGCCAACGTTTTAAACCATTCTTAGAAGGGGGAGTCATGGAAGTGGAATCCATTGGGTTGGTGGATCCCCAATATGAATAATCATTGTTGAATCAACCCAACTATTGTATAGTAAGGTAGTTTTGTTTTTTACAATTTTTTTTAGATCTTATTTTTTAGGTTGTTGCAATGTGGTGTGAGGTATGTTCATCCTTGAACTTTTACAATTTCTTTGGAATTAACTGCATAATTATACATTGGGGATAATGTAATGTTTTAGTTGTGGGTTGGTTTACTTTTAATGCTTGTGTTGTTTGCATCACAAAGTCTTTGGTTCTATGTTTTTAGGTAATAGTAGTTTGTCCTTTAGTTTATTTATTTATTTTTACATTTTAAGTCATAGCAAAATTTGACTAAGTCTGAGATCCTTAAATTGTTAGGACTAACAAAAGTTTTCTAACTGTGAAACCAATGGCCATTCTGGAAAACACGTTTGGACGGGATTTGCACACTCATCCAGATGCAATATTTTTTTACACCCTCAAAATTTTTGTAAGAGTCAGAACAAGGGAAACCTTCTAGATAATGTATCTAGATGGGATGCGCACACTCATCTGGATGGAAGATCAAGAGTCTGAGATTTTACAACACTTGTATGGTTGGTAAGGCACACACGTCCAGATGCGCCTAACTTAAATTCCAATTAATAGGCCATTGAGCATTACATCTGGATGGTAAAGAACACACGTCCAAATGCGTGTTCCTAAAGCATAAAATGGGGGCCTTTTGCAATTTTTTTTTCAAAACTTCGCTCTTTAACTTCTGAATTCCCTCCTCTCTCCAAGCCTCCCAAATCTAAGAAACACCAACCTTGTTCCCCTTTTTACACACTACAATGGCATGACCTAGAGCTTCAACCTCCAAGAGGCTAAGGACATCGACCTAGGAGGCTCCCTTGGATAGGACTTTTGACGTAAGTTGATTTCAAAGTTTTGAGGCTAAAGAAAGGTATTTTAAAAATTATGAAACTAAGCCTTTAGTCAGCGAGAGGGAGACTGAGTATAATGAATTTTCCTGGTTGGTTGTTACTGCAATTTTATGTGAGTGAGGGTGGGATAGGTTTATGGGGTATGTTTGGCCCAAAGTAATTATGTTGGTGAGAGAGTTCTACAACAATGTCGCAGATGGGAAAGATGGGAGTTTTTACACTTTTGTGAGAGGGAGAGAGTTTCAGGTGGACCCTATGTCCATTAGACAAAATTATCAAGAAAATAACGTGGTGAGGGAATTATTGGGCGACCCTAAATTTGAGTGGATGGATAGTGACAAATTTTTGAATCAGGGGGAATTAACTGAGAAGTATAAGATACTGAATTTAATTTTAGTATCTAATATGATACCCTTATTGAGAAACAACCATATCTACCCTGATAGAGCCCAACTTTTATATACTATGGGCACTGGTCGATCTATTGACCTCTCCAGTCTGATTTTTGATGAGATGCTGAAGAGGATAGTGAATGAGAAGAATAGATCTCTTTTGTTTGTGGGGCTGGCTATAACTTTGTGTTTGGATGCTGAGGTAGCTACTAATATAGGTATGGAGAGGACAAAGAAGGTTACCATTCTGAACTCCGGCTCACTACTTAAGAGTCAAAGTATGGTGAGGGGCATAGGTTAGCCAATAGAGTAGCAGGTGCCAGTGGAGGAGTTGATGGATTAGTACCTCTATCTAGAGGAGGATTCTGATGGGCCTATTGACAAGGCAACTGATCCTAGGAAGGATATGAAACTGCTATTTGCTATCCTTTGAGGCCAGAGAGAGGTCAAGAAGGAGAGGAGGCAAATAAGGGCCCAATTGTCTAGACATCAGGCATATTTCAAGGGCATGAGTCGGAGCTCCTAGGACCATCTTGGTCCATCCTCTTAGAGCTTTAGGATGCTTCCATGGTCCTGACTTTTGCTGGTCGACTTTTTTTATGACTTAGGAAGTATGTAGTTTTTTATCGGATCAAAGCGTATCATAAGTAGTTGAGTCTAGGCTTGATTACTTTACATTTTGAGTATGCAGTGTTTAAACTATAGTGTTAATGAATAGTGTTATTTTAGTAATTTTTGTGTTCAATTTTAAGTTTGGTTGTTAAATAGCTAAATTATGTTCTATGCGGAAATTGACATCACAATATGGGAGTAATTTGCTTAGCTTTAACTTTGCAATTGTTTGAGCATCACATAGAACTCCTTTCTATATTTGTGTATCCTATATCATGTTCTTATAAGAACTCACAATTTGTGTATTGTATATTGTACCAAGGTCGGGATTTGTTAGTTATTTTACCTCGAAAACTTGAAACATATAGTTGAGATTCATAAAAACCCTGGTGAGTTTTGATCCAATCTTCCTTGGAGGGTTATTTATATTTACTCAGTAAGAATATTTTTATTCAGCTAATCTCCTAGAATAGTCTCATTACTTTTGTTTCAGCCAATGTCAATATTGTGAATGATTGCTAGACTGTGAATTATTTTCATGGGTAATGTGTTATTTTCATATGAAAGTGGATATGTTTTTATTTTACTCTCTTCTTGTCTTACCAGAGACTAGTAAGAGCTAGGTTAAGGGGTTTTATTAGCCATAGATATTGTTTTATTTTTGTGTTTATTATTGGCTAATTACATTGGGCAAGGCATAATTTCATTAATTTAATTGAATTTTGGATATAATTTTCTTTTGGAGTGTTTGACCATTTTTTACAGGTTTTGTAGGAGGGTTTGAGTTGATGACTAATAGAATGGATGATTAATCGTAAATAATGTATTAATTAACTAGGTTTTAAATTCAGTTATGTGCGTGAAATAGATTAAAATCATTAAGTTACGATAAATTAGGGTTAATGCGGAGAATTGACATTTTGTAGGGTTTTGTGCGAAATTACGCGAAATCAGGTAGATAAAAGTGCACCAGCTGAATTAGACAAGGGAGGCAAGGGTAATTACAAAATTAATACATCAAAGCATGGAGGAAGTCAACATGCAAAAACTAGAGGTTTAATACCATCCAGATGGTGGTGGTGGTGTCCGGACGGTAGCTAAACCGACTTAACTCTCTCTCATTCTCTCATTGGTCCAATCAAGCTACAAGAATTCTGATTGGCCAGCACAAAGGTTGCCACCTCAAGGGACCCCCTAGTGCCTATAAATAGGCCACTTCAGCTTTAGTTTAAGGAGATTTGGCTAGAACCAAGCTCAGACAGTGAGGAAAGAGAGGAAGAGAAAAATTGAGAAACAAGGCCTTGCCAAATCACTTTCCAGCCAAAATGTCTTATACTCTTCAGTTCGTTTATACTCTTCAGTGAAGGGTGCACACATGTGTAATATTGTTTAAGTTATGGAAATATTGATGTTTTATTTATACTTTAACGTTTATGCCTCCCTTAATTGATGGATGTTTATATTTATAATATACTCATGGTTATGAACACCTAGCAGTAATTAATACTATATACTATACTATCTATAATTATTACGTACTTCATGCATAATACAGTATGTATGTAGTTGGGCTTTATGCAACAGTCAGGAGATTGGTTATAGACGGGTTAAGTCTTGCCATAGCCAATACATTTGATTCAATGCTTAAATCGGAACACCGTCATCAGTGAATCATCAACCTGCCAGTTGAATAACTCGAGTACTCCTCTTGAATGGCTTGCCTTCTGGTTTACTATAGTTATTTAACTAATGCATGGTATGGAGACCTTCTGATGAACCTAATTAGTTGTTGTGTTATGGTTCAATATACATCAAACCTACTGGTTGAATTTCCAATGAAATGTAAGTTAATTGTTGTAAGGTGGTATTTCCAATAACCGAACAATATAATGCATGTTGAATCTCCAAACTGAAGAGTACCCTTTTTTTTATATTGTATTTTAGCACTTTAATTACATATTTATTTGATATTTTTAAGTTCACACCACAAGCTATTCCATTATACATTGCATTCATGACAATTTCACTGTTTTTGTTTTGAATCCCAAAAATTAGCTCTCTGTGATCAACCTTGGACTTAAACCGAGAAATACTGTAATTTGACTACTTATACTTAGGTGTATGACATAAATCAGGTTAGACCAAGCTTTTTGGCGCCGTTGTCAGGGAGTTGCGGTGATTTCAAATCAAATACGGAAGTTGCCTTGTTTGTATTATATGTATATTCATTGTTTGTTGTATTTTCATTGTTTGTCTGTTAAGTCATAAGTAGGGTCTGTAAATCAATATAATATTTCATCTCCATCATCCTCATCATTACAAGCATCATTTGAGTTAAGCATGACTCATAACAATCAAATGGAACAAGGGGTAGTTCAGAATGTTTGACCTTTGAGAAAATATTTGCATCCCACACGCACTAGTGTCCCATCATGTTTTATTTTTCCCACAAATGCTTCAAATTTCAACATTAAGGCTAGGATAATACAGTTTTTACCTCAATTTCATGGTCTGGAGTCTAAAAACACGTATTTGCATATGAAAGAATTTGAGGAAGTATATGGAGCTTTGCAAGATAATTTTGAAATAGCCTAGTTGAAACATTTTCATTTTTCTTTGAAGGATAAGGCTAAACAGTGGCTAATTCTTTAAAAGCCCAATCTATTCCAAGTTGGCAAGTTTTTCAAATTGAATTTTTCAAAAGAAAAATTTCATGTGCATCACACTAATGCATTGATACGTCAAATCACGAATTGTTTTGTAAAAGAAGGGGAAATTTTTTATCAATGCTAGGAGAGATTTAAAGATCTTCTCAAAGCTTGCCCATATCATGCATTTGAAAATTGGACTTTAGTTGGTTTCTTCTATGATGCCCTCTCATCTGCACTGTGCCAATTTGTTAAAATGATGTCCTAGGGAAAATTCATGAGTAAGAATCCCAAGGAGGCATTCGAGTTCTTTGACACCATTTCTGAGGGTTCCCAAATGTGGGACTCAGCCTCTCCAAATATTATTGAACCCAAGCCATCTACATCCCAAGGAGGGAAGTATATGTTAAAAGAAGATAATGACCTAAGGGCTAGGATGACTACCTTCTCCTGAAAGCTTGAAGCCGTAGAAATGAAAAAAATTAAGTAAGTGTCTGCTGTGTCTTCCACTTAGCAATCATGTGAAATCTGTGCATTTTTAGGACATCCCACAGGGGAATGTACCACCATTCCAGAATTCAAAGAGGTATATATGAAGCAAACCAATGCCATTTCAAATTTTGACAAGCTCTATTCCAATCCTTATTCTGACACCTATAACCCAAGGTGGCAGAATCACCCGAATTTCAGTTAGAAAAATACACAACATGTGACTTAGCCACTAGGTCCACCTTCACCACAATAATAGACTTAGCAGCCTTATTAGCCTTATCAACCCCCAAATAAGAGAAGTCTAGAGGACACTATGAACTAGTTCATTCAGAGTCAATTGAGTTTCAATACTTAGGCGACCCATGCATTTAATGATTTCAAAGCTCAAACTTCACAAAATATTGAAGATATCAAGAGTCATTTAGCCAAATTGACCCAATCTTTGAGCATATCAGAGAAGGGTAAATTCTCATCTCAACCTAAACCTCCACAGGGTCAAAGTTAGGCTAATGTTGTGTCTTCTTAAGCTTCTCCGTGTCAAGTGTAAGCAATTACCACATTGAGAAGTGGTAAGGTGATTGACAAGACCATTAAAGCTAAAACTCTTGAGTCAATAGCCAAGTCAATCCTAGTAAATGAAACAATTGAACCCGAACCTCTAACTGAAAAAGAACCAGAACCACCAGCTGAAAAAGACCATTCGAGTTCTGTTCCGTTACCTTTTCCTCACAGATTCAAGAAGCCTCAATCTCTGAACAATCATACCGAAGTCTTTGAGTTGTTTAATCAAGTAAAGATTAACATTCCCCTGTTGGATGCAATCAATGGAACACAAGGAAAGGAAGAGATCTAGAGTAGAGGGAGGCAAGGAGATGCATTCTGGAAAAAGCTTATGGATGGCAAAGCAAGGAGAGTCCGGATGGAAATTCTAGTAGCTTCTCTAAAATGAGTGAATTGAAGAAACCATGTGTCCAAATGCATGTTTGGAATTTTCCCTAATCCCTATGTTGTCAACGTAGATTAGGTTTTTCTACATTGTATTTACCTTTTGTCTTCTAGTGTTCTTCCTTTAGTTTTATTGTAATTACTTTATGGCTGACTAAAAGCCAAACTAAGGTTAGGGGAGATATTTTCAATGAAATAAGGTATTTGTTCATGATCCAATATTTTTAATGGTTGATTTATTTTTTTGAATGTAATTCTTGTCTTTTAGTAAAATGTTTGCTCTGTATAATTACTTGAGTTGATGTGTCATGTACATTGAATGCTTGAGATTCCCTGCGAGTCAAAAAACTGGTTATTAACTATTTAAATTAATTAATTATAATATCTCATAAGATAGTTGATTTATTATTTGCAATAAAATAGGATTTATTTGTTGAAAAATTTGATTTATCGTAGAATTCGAATACGGTGAATGCTTGTAATTTACAAGTAAATTTTTATATTTATTTAGATATATTATTAATTATAACTTTTTATATTTTCATATTATCACTACTAAATATTCCGATTGAGATTACTCCTCAACTGATTCCCAATTGAGTTCGAAAACTAGATCATTAATAATTGCTGTGTGAAATTAAAAAGGTATCACCAATGCTTTAGTATTCAAAGTACTATGTTTACTCAAACAAATTTTGTTTTTCTGAACAAACAATTCTCTACAACAACTTCAAAGCAATTTTTAAAAAAATTTTCCTTTGCGTTCTAAGTTTTCCCAATTCCCTATGGTTCGACCTCGGACTTTCGAGTATTATATTTCTTTGTGACAACATGCACTTGAGTGATCAATTCTAAAGTTGTGGCAACCAATTTTAGGAAGCAAGCACCTTGTGATATATATCGTGGCCTTTTCCCATTTCCTTACCTAAGTCATAAAGAGACTACTCTAGCAAAGGCTAACTAGCATATATTAGTCCCTACAAGTTCTTATGTAAAATCTGGGCATATATCGTTGAATTCATTTCGCGAAATCTAGGTACTCAGTCAATTTTTGTTGAATTCTAAGACAGTTGAATTTTTTGCGTTTTAAAATTTGATCGGGCGTCGCATGATTAAAATAAACGTGATCGGGATTTAATTGTGAAACGTGAAAAATAATTTTTAAAATTAGTTCAAATAAAATATGTTGAACCTAACATGAGACAAGATTCAAATTGATTCAAGATAAAATCTGATTAGCAAAAGACGGGATGTGTGGCGTGTTGTGGGCCAAGCATCTAAGGGGTATAAAAAGGGTGAAAAACGATTTTTCCCCCATGTGAGCTGGTTTTTCCAGAAAAGAGAGATGGGAAAGACGAAAGAGAAAACCAAAGTTTCTTCCACCTTCATCTTTCAATCTAGGGCCGACCGTTTGTCAAAATGCTTCAGGCCAAGAACAAAAGTTGATATACTCGATGAGAGCTACATCTACATACCAACAATTGGAGATTTTGTCAAAGTCTTAAAGATAGAATTTTTGAAAATCGAGGTTTGAAGCCTGATTTGGGTTCTTGGGAGTTTCTACCACTCATATTATGCTTCATGAGGTAGGGTTCTTCTCCTAGCAAAGAAATTGGGCCTCATCTTAGGGCCCAATATGCCAAAAAAAAAAGGATTCTTCTCCTAGCTAGATTTATTTTCAACCTAAGACTTGCGTATGAAATGGGTTGTGTAATTAGAGATGAAATATCTTGTTTATATATATATTCATAGTGTAACTAGAATATGAGAAATGGTGTAAGAATATATAAAATCAATTCTAGCATCAATTGGGGTTGTTGAAATTGCTTGTGTTGGTGATTTCATGAGAATGTGATAAATCGAGCATGATTATGTGTTTACACGATTTTGTATCGTTTCGGTGTTTGATAAAATGTATATGATTGATTAAGTATGTTATTTGAATGAAATTGATATAACATGCTTTGTCATGATGTTGGAATATAATTATATGATGTAAGTTACATTGAGGATTTGGAAATGTTCATGTTGTGCTCATGACATGTTCAACATGATGTTGTAATTGTAATTGAAAACTTGGTTGCATAATGATATAATATACAATGGTTCATTACATTGCATATGCACAGGAAGCATCACATTTGTGAGCATATGACATGGGTGTCGGTGTGTGCATGGTCTCGATCAAATACCATTCTTGGTGGATGATAAATGGGTTCAGAAGAGTTGGATCAAGGTCTGAATGATTTGCACGGGTTGCATGAAAAACTTGTGTCGTGTATAGCAAGAAGGGCTAGATTCTCTCTCGGGTACAATACCCGGCTACTGGTGTACGCGAAACCGGAGGTGAAATACCAAAATCCTTGTCGGTGTGGTGGACCATTGGTGTAATTCTAGGAAATCACCTACCCAAGAAAGACACATGGTTATTTGATAAATTGTCATAGGATGCGTAGCATCAATGGCGAGGGCTTAAAAAGACTAGATTTACACTAATGACATTGCATGTGTTATAGAAACAGATGGAGGGCTCGTGTTGCATTGCATGTATGAGTCTCACCTTATAACATGGTATAAGATTGTGGCATTCATCATTGAATTGTATATTATTGAATGGATATTTGTTGACTGTTGAATTACATGTGAATATTTCATATGCATCAGGGTTGGGGAGTAACCTCTTTAAAAGATACCCTATTGTGGGAATAATATTTCAGATGCGGGACAAGCGCCGGTGGAATGCCCTCACATGGAACCTTGTTGAGAAGAAGCTGGATTGTGGCTTTAAATTGCATTTTGTAAACCAAATTGTGTAATTAGTTTTGAACATGTAATGTTGTATAAACGATTGTAAAATGAACTCATATGGACTATATTTTGTATAAAATTTAATGCTATGTAAGTTGGGAAAACATTATATTAGACTGGATGAGTTAAAATTGAAAAATGATTGAAATTGGGGAAACCTAGGCCATGCAACCGGTAGCACGTTGATTATCTACCGGTAGCACAATTGCAGTGGGCAGGTACTAGTAGTTCGTTTCACAAGTACTTGTAACTTGCAGGTAGTGGGCTCAGCTACTGGAAGCTAGGTTCACAGTTGCTAGTAGCTCGCTGGCAGAGGGTTCAGTTACCGGTTGCAAGTACACGAGCTACCGGTAACTACTCCAAAATATTTAAAAATTTAAAATAACTTTGCCAAGCATTCGGGTCTTGAGCCCTTTTGTTAAAGGGATGTAAATGGAATAATATTGATGGAAAATTTATGGATATGGGACCTTAGAATGGTTAGGTGATTACATGCATATAGGTTATGTGTTTGGGAGTGCCCCAGTACAAAGGAGACTTTGTGCAAACTCTGTGTTGGTAACGATCCCGGTTAAGGGGATGTGATGACATGGTGTTGGGTCATATGACATACACAGGTATTTTTACGAGTTGATGCGTCATGAACAAGTTGAGAAATAACCCCTGAATTTTGGTGTGTCAAAGCCATGCAAAACTTGTCCTCTTTGGCACTGAAGGGTGTTGCTCAAAGATGGGTATGATTTTGACTCAAACTATGTTTTTAAAACTCATAAATGGTTTAGAAATTTTTTTTTTGTTTTAAATTATCTAGGAGTCATAATCGGATCGCTTCCAATTCCATTATCATCCTAAGTTAAGTTAACAAAGGGCTTAGGTGTCTAGGTTATTATGTTTGTCTTAAGCATGAAGGTGCATATGGAGGTTGAATGATGTAGCTATTACGCTTGATCCCCTCCCTTCAATGACTCCTTAGGATTTTGAACTTGATAGCATCATGAATATGGAATAGGTTAAGATTTTACAATGGACTCCATGAAATTAGCCAATTACAAATATAATCTAACAATTTCCCCTTTGACAATTTCGTGACAAAACACACAAGTTAGAAATTAAGATTACAACTCAAAACTATTGAACAAAAGAATTATAAACTAATCTCAACTCTTATGCATACGTCCTAAATCTCTATCCAGTACAAGGATCTACTTCTTTTGATAAAGCTTAAAGATCATAGTTCTGCACACCACCACTCAAACTAAAAGCTCTTGAAAAGCATCATATGTTAGAGAAATACATTACATTACATAATCATAGGTATGGAAAGCACAATGTTAAGCATAAGGCATAAGTATGCCTACATCAATCAACTACAAATATGTAACATGTTGGAAACTAACTTGCCCCATATGCTTGAGAACCTATTAATTTATCAATACAAAACACATTAAGTTTTTTCCCCTTAGTTGGTGTTCACAAGTAAAATAACAAGTGAAAATGAACAAATAAAAATATGTGTGACTTCATGCCAAGTTTATAAATTTTACTACCCTTGAGTATTTGAACAAACTACCCTTTCTATGTTCACATGCAACATATCTAGCCTAGTCAAGAGTAAATCTCCTTGATTTCTCTCATATGCACCTAAAATATTCTCCCATTTTTTTGTCACAAATGTCTACAGAATCAAGCTACCCAATATGTTCTCATCTTATTTGCTACAGATGTCAATTCAATGATGACCTATAACAATCATGACATAGAATCATAATATAACAAGAAGGTATGAATTCATAACAACCAGTCAAATCATTCAAGCAAACCAAGTAAGAGACAAACAAGGCATATAACTCAAAGTGAAATATGATTAAGCATCAATGAACAAGACTAAGAGTATGTCATGGAAACAAAGAAATTGACCTAAAAACAATAAAATTCAACAAAAGAAAAAAATTCAACAAGAAAATAAAAATAGCAGAGTACTTTAGTAAAGGCCATGAATAAATGTAAGAACACTCTCAAGATCACATATGACCTATCCTAAGTCTCCAAAGTCATAGCTCAAATGTTTGCATTACCACCATCTCCTCTCTCACGTCTTGGCATCTCTAAATCTGAATCCATGTCATCTGGCATTGAATCACTGACAATCTACTTCCCTTTCAGCAATTTCATGAGTCACCCAACTCTACTTGCAACTGCTCCCATCATAGTTTGCTGGATCTCCTCAAAGCTCACGATCTTGCCATCAATCACATCCAACTTCTTAGAAGTAAGGCGATGATACTCTATCATGGTACGCTCAACCCTAGTCATCATATTAACAAATGATGCCATCTGGACTACAAGGATCTCAGAACCAGACTCAAGTGGTGGTGTCCTAGACATACCAGTCTCAGGATGATCAAGTGGGGCTTGCTCCTCAACCACTATAGTATGCTTAGTTTGTGTCTACTTTGCTTCACCGACACTTGTTCAAGGCCCTTATAGGGTTCTATAACTGGTCACTCCTCAAGATAACCATTGCTTGCCCTTGGCAGATATGAGTAATTAGAGATCCAAACGACAGATTGTCTGATACTCTCCCCTTTAAAAAGGCTCGTTGAATAAACTCAAATATAATAATCAAAAAATAAGATCAAACCCTTTGCCTAAAACATAAAGCATGTGATTTGCACTTTTTAGTGGTTTGAATTATATTATATTATACACCAAAGTATAAGTGGTCGAATTGTAGTTTTCTCGGTTTAAGTCCAAGTATCGATCCCATGAAGAGTTTAGTAATTTAGTATTTAAAATAAAAGAAAAATAGTAAAGTTGTTGTTTGAAGTAGTATGATGTTTGATAGCTTGTGATGTGAGTTTAGCTTGACAGCTAGTTTAACTTAAATAAAGTGCATAAGTAAACAAATAAAGTGCATAAGTAAACAAATCAAGTGTGTAAGTAAATGTGTTAACAACAAGAATATAAAAGATACCTTTCAGTTTAAGAGTCTCATATGCATTATATTGGTTAGATTCTGGAAATGCTACCGTACTAAGATTAACTTCCATTTTATTGGCAAGTCAACCGGTTGGTCTGATGTATATAAACCATAGCACAACCGCTTCTTAGGCTAACTGAGGGTAATAAATCATAACACAGCCGCTTCTTAGGCTAACTGGTTATATCCACGTCAATTGATTAACCCAAGCAAACCAGAAGGACAAACCATTCGTGAGGAATACTTGAGTTATTCACTTGATCTCATGATTATAAGTGCGTACATAATAAACCATAACACAGCCACGTCTTAGGTTAACTGGTGGTATTATAGCATAACATAGCAGCTTCTTAGGAAAGTTGGTTATAGACGTACCAATTGACTAATTCAAGTAAACTAAAGGCTGAGTCATTCATGAGGAATACTTGAATTACCCATATATACCTATTAAACATCCTCAGAATTTCGGTGGAGGACAAGTCATACCGGTAGGAACGCTATGGTTGTTAGACTAGCAATATAGTTACATATAGTATTTAAATAACCCTAATAACCCAGAAGGACAAGCCATTCATGAGGATCATTTAGGTTCTATACCACACATCAGTAGAAGATCCTCAGTATTCCGATGGAGGACAAGCCATACTGGTAGGAACACCGTGGTTGTTTAACCGGCAGGTCTTATGATGCACTGATGACATAATTCAAGGCACAACACTGGAATTATGCACATCACTGTATCACGTATTAAGCATATAATACATAGATAAATAAAATACAAATAAGACATCAGCATTTTCATAATCTAAACAATAATATACATATATTCCTCTCACACTAGAGGGTATAAACGACTACTCATGCTCCATTGCTACAGACAAGCAAGGAGTGTGAGTAGTATTCATTACAACTAAAAATAAAACTTCTTTCACAAGAACCAATTGAAACACAACCACCTTTATTATCATTCAAGACAAAAAAAAGTGGCAGCAATTCAACTATTCGAATGTGAAAATACAAAGTAACTGTAAAAGTGTATCATGGACCAGCTTTCAAAGGTTTTTTCTCTCTCTTTCTTTTCTTTCCTTTCTTTTCTCTCTATGGAGCCTTGGTGGTCGGTTGGATTTTGAAAGGGAGGAGAATTGGTCTTGGAATGGTATGGAATGAAGTAAGAAGTGAAGACCCCTATTTATAGGAGAGGAGGAAATTTCGGCCAAGAGGGGTGTCCTAACCCCCTCCCCCACCTTCCAAAAGGTTAGGGGTCCTAACCCCCATCTTTACCTTCCAAAATGTTAAGCCTTGCAGTGGTGCTAGGTGTCGTGCTTTGGGCTTGCCAAGTGTCGCCTTCTAATTTGTCCATGTTTCTTTATTACACCTTAGTCCTTCATAGTTTCAAGTCTTGCAAAATTGCCCTGTATTTTTTGGTATTTCTGCATTTGACCCTGAAATTTAAGCATAAAGTATTTAAAAATTTAATTTTCATACAAACTATAATTCATAATGTTTAGTTGTTTTATCTTACAAAATTGATTATTTAAGTATTTTAATTTACACACAAATTAAGGTTGATTAACATGTGTGCCTTTTGAGTAGGAAAGTCAGAGATTAGTTCTATGTTGCAATTGTCCACTAGATTCAACATCCTATAATCCGGGGTTAAATATTTTTGTTAAAAATTTAAAGTAACCCAATTCTCAGGATCATCAACACCATATAGCTTAGTAGCTAAAACATGCAAAGGGGGTAAGTCATCTACCAGTCTCACACCTAGATAGTCTTTCTTCTATCCTAGGCAGGCCAAGTGTGGAAGAGATGATAGTGGTAGAAAACGTAAACTCAATACCTCGAATATAAGTAACAAAGTAATCAGCCTAAGGATCCGGATCAAGAATTTATGCATAAAACTCTCTAACCATGCTATCATCACATGTCATAGGGTCTGTAAACATCCAAGTCCACCCGTGGTTGGTTAGATTTGCAACAATCGACCGATTAACCTCCGTGGTATTTACTCCCCTTTTGATCCATACAAGCTTGAGAAAGAATTCCTATTTGAATCTCTCTACATACACCGGTGTCTGAGATTGAGTAACTTTATCGAGTTCTCCCCGATTTCCTCATGTGCATCCTTATCCCTTGGCCTTTTCTCTCTTCTTAGGTCCATCTCGACAATTACTCTCTCAATCTAAGTCAATCTAAGATTCGTAGAGAAGGTGTTTGGGAGAGCTTTAGAAGAAAAGGTTAGGGTTTATGGAGGCTAGAGATGTAAATGAGAGGGTTTGGAATACAAAGAGTCGTATTAAAACATTGTTTATAAAACTTGTGTTGATTTAATGCGAGGTCGCTCGAGCAGTAGTGAGACCGATCGAGTGACTCTTGAAACTTTTTAGTTTTGATGACTGATCAAATTTAGCTCCTCACTTGACCAACTTGTCCCAACTTTTCACTCATCCACCTATCCTTCAAGTCCCAATATGCATACATAATGTATATTAAGTCTCAAAACACTTCTATACAATGTATGGATAATTAATTTTGATTAAAATCAAATGCAAAATTTTCAAATTTAAGCATTAAATGCTGAAAAATTCAAATAATCATGAAAATTACACCAATTTGCATTTTAATAGCTTCATTCAAAATTCACCATCCCAATACATTACTCTAAGACATATTCAAAGATATAAAATTCAATTTCATGCATACTAGAGCAATGTTTCCTCACTTGGTTCAATTTCACACACGTGTGATTAAGTTTTGTTAACTTTAACAAATTCAAGTGCATAGTGTGTGAAACCAACCACCAAATCAAAAAGGAATCTTATAAGATTTAAATCATTAATAAACTCATCATGAAATCCTAATGCATTGTCTAAGTGAAAATATGACTAGTTAGTGAGTGTGCAAAATATTCTCTTTTTTAAGAACTCTCTTTTTTCTTTTATCCATTTTACTCTATGGCTTCAATCAACACAATTTTGAATTTTGTAATTTAATTGTATTCTACTAAACATAATAAACATGAGCTTTACAAATGAGCAATTTTCAATGAAATGAATCAATGATCACCTAGGTCCATACTCTCACATCTACTACTTCCTATGAGCCATGACCTTGCTAGAAGCACTCAAGGCCTCTAACTTGGTTGAGATGGTGAGTTTCTCAAAGTCTTCTCGAGACACACAAACTTGTTTTTTCTTACTAAAACTCATGTTAGGTCAGGGAATGGGTGGAAGACTAGCTCTCTTCTCCCCGGAAGTGTGTAGATCAACCTTGACCTTGGGGTTAGAAGGAGTCTTGTGCACTCTAGCCTTTGGTCCACTAAATGATGATGCATGACTAATCCTGGACTCACGTGGGTTCTCTAAAAGCTTGGAAAGATTGAAAACTTTGTTGGTCAAAGCTTTAGATTGGTGTGCTAGAGGCATGAGTTTTTTTGTCTAAGAAGTCCCTATATTGTATGCGATGTGCTCTACGGTGACCATGCTCACCACAAGTAAAAAACACAAATGATTTGGTTTGGGTTTGTTTCTTACCAGCTTTGTTTCAAGCTTACCCTTACCATTATTAGTCTTTTTAGGACTTGTGCTTGCTCATGGAGGTATAGGGTTTGAGTCACCCTTTACAAACACGGTCTTTTAAGAAGTGGAGGTGTTGTGTTCATTAGTGAAACCTAATCCTATTTTGCCACCAACACTTTTCCCTATAGCCAAAATTTTATCAAGCTTTTTGGTGCTTTGAAAAAGTCTTTTTGAAAGCTCTTGTGATTCATATAGGTCTCTATCAAGTTTGATAAGTTTAAACTCCAGACCTTTCTTAGACTTTGAAAGTCTAGTGTGATCACTCTTAAGGAAGCTCACCTTCTCAACTTGGAATTAACTAAGTCCACATGAAGTGCTTTCTTTTCATCTTCACTTGTTTTGAGCCTTGTGGTCAATTAAAGAAATATCTCTCCTTATTTTACACAATTCTTGTATAACTCATTGTAAGCATCTCGAAGGTCCTCAACACTTTCGGTCTTATCCTCACTAGTAGAGACTTCTATAACTAAGTCATCTACATTCGTAGTGGGACTAAACTTAGCTTCCTTTTTCACTATTGTGGAAGTTTCTCATTGGGAGGGAGGGAGGAGGGAAGAGTGTGAGCCTGCAAAGGCTGTGAAGTTTTTTTCATCACTTGAAGACGAGGAGTCAACATTCGTAGTGGATTCACTTCCACTCAACTTAGCCTTTACGACTTTTCTCTTCTTATTGGGCATTTCATTCTTTTTAGCATTAGGACATTATCTAGCCATGTGATCAAATCTATGACACTTATAGCATTGAAGACTTTGTCCCTTCTTCTCAACCTCATGTCGAGAAGGTCTACCCTCAATTTTTTTTCCCTTTTTAATAGACATGGTTTTGCTTGGATTTTCTTTTGAATTTGAGGACTTGACATCACTAGCCTTAAAATATTTGTTGAATTTTCTTGCAAGATAGGTTATGCCACACCCTTCACTTTCTTGGGTGGAAGAAGGTTCTTCTCGAAAGTCAAACTTGACCTAACAAGGTCTTCGACCGACATCATGGACATGTTGACACTCGTATCGAGCAAGGTCACTTTGGCATGAAATCTCTCCGATTGAGATCTCAATATTTTTCACTTAATTGTAGCATCATTAATCTTGGTACCTAATGCAAAGAAAGAATTTACAGTATCACATAATTTGGCATAAAAATCGCCAATTTCCCTCTTGTATCCTCAACATCTTGGATTATGAGGAGTACCTTTGGAGAAGGGATATCTTGACCATTATAGTTCCTTGATGTGAAACCACGAGAATATTACATGCCTCCTTCGAAGTCTCACAATTAATGATCCTTTGGAACTCATTGGGTATCACAACATTGAATATCACATACAAGCCCTTTTAGTGCCAGCCCGCCATTTTGATCTCGGTCTTCAACCATGTCATTGGAGATTTCAATTCAACCACCACTTCAACACCTTTAACTTGCATGGTGGTAGTGGGATGCTCCAACCCTCTTGCACAGATAACCATATTCTCTTATCAATTGATTTTAGAAATTCTCATGCGAGCTTTTCAACAAGCAAAGTTTGAGACTCCATTCAAAACAAACTTGTAGTAATGATAGACCTCTTAGAGGTAAACTAGGCAAGTAAGAAAAACCAAAATATGTTTACTAAGTGTCTTATTATCTCAGGGCAACCACACTTTGATACGAATTGTTGTTCTGGGATGGGGAACTCGATATGGGTCTTTCCTCACGATTATACACATAGAGACCAAGACATTATGCCTAGGGGATGAATTGATTTTTTTAATTTTAGCCCAAATTGATTTCAAATTAAAACATGTATCTACCACAATTATCTCTTCCCACAAATATCAAGCAAAGAATATGAGAACCCCTTTAGTCACCACAACCCTTAACACACATAACGATTGATTAAATTAATATTCAATTAATTGCTTATAATCAATCTTACATCGATCCCAAATCCCCAAAGCCAATGGAAAACAATGTATGGATGAATATTCAATCAATCAATTCAGAAGCACATAGTGCACGTGTGTGCTAATAAGTGCAAGTGTGTACGATAATCAATAAGAGACATAAGCAATTTTTTGACGCGAAAAACCCTTTCTGGGAAAATCTGCGAGGAACCATGCTGGGTTCACCAAAGCCTAATCCATAACTCTCCAAGTTTTATATAAGCATTCGAGACTTATACCTCAACTAATACCATGGTTAGATGCTCATTTCCTTGCTATGTCTCTTCGCTGAAAGACCCTATCTGACATCTGGTGTAGCTTCACTTGGACCTCCTTGCCGCATGGTTCATCTAGGCCTTGAGCAATTATGGGCATGCAAAAAATCCTCAGTATGCACACACCAATAGGTTTTCAACCAACAAGTTCTTCAACACAAATTTGTGAGGTTCGATAGAATCACTAGTGGTAGCCCTTGGATCTAAGGGATCTAGGTTTTGGTGGAAGTTCTCAAGATAGAGGAACAAATTTCTCCCTTTGAAATCTCTCTTAAGGCTTTGGAGGCTTAACCTCGATTCGGAAAAATCTCTCCCTATTTATAGGTCTAGAATAAGGGTAGTCTTAGTAAATAAGAAAACTCAAATTTGCGAATGAGCGCTAGATCAGTGGGAGGTTGGTCATAGGGTGGTTCTCACTGGAATGAAAATAATGTTTCAAACATGACTAAGACAAGCACCACTCAAGAAACTATGGGCACCACTTGAACGACCATGAGACCACTCGAGCGAGCTTATAGAGAGAGCCATGTTCTGACTCTGGTGACCTTTTCTTATTTCATTTCCTAAGTCATAAAAAGATCGCTCTAGCAAAGACTAGCGAGCATAGATCAATCACTGTAGGCTTTTAAGCTTAAAACCATGCAAAATCTTGTCCTCTTGAGCTCTAAAGGGTATTGCTCAAAGAGGGCCCAATTGTGACTCAAACTATGTTTTCAAAACTCATAATGGTTTGGAAAAAATTTTCTTTTAAAATCACCTAAGAATTATAATCAGCTCACTTCCAATTCAATTTTCATCCTAGTATTTCTAAGTTAAATTAACAAAGGGTTCATCTTTCGTGTCTAGGTCATTACTTTTGTCCTAAGCATGAAGGTGCATACAGAGTTTGAATGATGTAGCTTTGATGCTTGATCTCCTCCCTTCAATGACGTTTTTGGATCTTGAACTTGGTAACATCATGACCATGAAATAGGTTGAGATTAAAAATTATCCAATTACAAATATGATCTAACAGGGGTAAACAATTATGGCCAAAATACTAGAATAATGTCAAATTATTTTCTTCCCAAATTCTCTTTAAAATGAGTTTAAGCTCTAGAGTACCTTTAAACTTCTTTTCTTCAATTTCAAACCTCTAAAATCAACTTGGCTGAGCTTGGAACACTTGAGATTCACCTTGAATCACTAATGTCTCAATCAATAATAGTCATTCATCTCCTGCAAAACAAAGTACTGCCATAAGCATACTTTTATGGATTACATCCAATCAAGCTAAAACGAGATCAAAACACCAAAACTTACTTAAAATTAAACATTATTCTCAAAAAAGTAGAATAATATTTATCTAAACCAATATAATAATAAAATTTCTAATCAATATCATAAATATCAACTAGATCCATTGCCATGAAACTAGAAAGATGAAGATCCAAAGCCAGAAGAGGGATGAAGTCCAACCTACAAAGTAGTATTAGAAAGACTTAAGAACCTTCAAAGTTTAGGAATGGTAAAGACCTTAGAGACTTTAAGTTAACCTTGGTATTTTTACTTTGGCTATTTAGGTTTTAATAATTGGATTTTGGATTAATCTGTATAAAAATCAAGTATTATTTTGAAAACATAAATTGAGTAATGGATTGGATCCTTGTTGAGCAACACCCCTTAGTGCGTAATAGGGAAATTTTTTGATTGGTTTTAGGCTTAAAAACTAGTAGGGAATGCCCTTTGCTTACTGATCTATGGCTTGAGTATTTTGTTAAACACATTGGAAAAATTCTAAAAAAGGATGAATAGTTGGTAATGGAGATATCTCTTTGGCTGCTCACTAGCCACTTAAGTAGCTAGCAGACAGCTACTGTGCACTGCTCAAGCAGTCCCTATTGAACTGACATTATGTTTTGTTGTTTTCAATTAAATCCTATTTACAGAACCTATATATATGGGCATGCCTATACTTCATTTCTAAATCTTGAAGAGAAGTGAAATATCTTAGAACCCACCAAACTCACATTGGTGTGTGAAGGATTAGATCTTAGGAGGAGTCCATTAAAATCAATAGAGGAGAAGTCAAATCATGGCACTCGATTCACCCTTTGAAACTAGTACTCAAGGCCTTGTGGTGGTGAATTCGAAGGGAATATACAAGGAAGAAATCATCTAACAACAGATCTGAGAAAGGTAAAAAAATATGAACCTTGTAATTCAATTTTGAGTATATTGGATTGGGTTTAGGTGGACTAAGAAGGGTCCCATGGTTTTTCTTGGAAGAATTTCCACGTTACAATTGCTTTGTTGTTGTTGTTCATTTATATATTTCCCTGCGTACATGAAATTCCTCACACACGCACATCTTATGTTTGATGATATGATTATTTGAATGTTAACCTTGAATTCTCATCATTGTGGTTGTTGAATTGGTGGAAGGGCAATTGGAGGACTAAGAATGGTGGATTTTGCAATGAATGATAGTGATTGTTGAATTGGGTATCTTGTATTCGTGCATTAATTGAGAGGGTTTTTTTCATTCAAACGGGGTTAATTTCATTAATCAATTCATAATCTTGGTTAATAGGCAAAATTGGGCATTGATTTTTGCTTGATGCTTAAAAGAGCTATTCACCCCCTCTTGGTCGTGGATTGTGTGATTCCACATCTATAATTATATCGGGAACAATCTAAAACACACTTCTCAATTTGTATTAGAGCAGTTTCACTTGAGCACTTTGCTAGCATCTTTAAGTTTTTGTTTATGTGACCCAGTTTTTTGGTTGATTAAGATTCGTTATAACAACTAGTTTGTCATTGATGGATTCTCAAAGAGAAGGAGAATTAGTTACGAAACCAAAATATTTGATTGAATGAATTATCTATATTGGAAGGCTTGAATGAGTTCTTTGCTAAAATCTAAAGTGATTAATCTTAAAATGTTGCATTGTTTATAAAGGTTTAAGGGTTAATTGCATTAATTAAATAGTTAAAGGGCTAAAAGTTAATGATATTTTAGTAAACATGTTATTTTGAAATTACAAGGTCTAAAAACAAAAATTGGAAAGCTAAGGGGCTAAGGTGCAAAAAGAAAAAATTGAGGTAGCATTATCAGCGTCCGAATGCATTAGTACCATCTGAATGGTGGGGCCCAGCATTAGCACAAGACATGAAGGAGAAGACGGCCAATTTCCAATGGAAGACCACCGTCCGGATGATGGAAGTTGGCGTCCAGATGGTGGTTAGACCAACTTACCAAGTCCTCTCCCATTGGTTAACTTTAGCAACACTTGAACCCTATTGGGCTAAGAAGGAAAACTATCGCCCAATCTTTTCCCATAAACCTCCTCCCACCAGTTTTCAAATCAGTATTCATTCTTTAGTTTTCAGTTTAAGGCTTTCCTAGCCTATTTTCTCTTCTACATTTCTTGAAGACCTACCCTACTTTGAGGGTTGAACCTCCCTCACTTTTCCTAGCATGCCTTGGCAAAGGAAGGGTGACGGTGTTTCAATCTAACCTCAGGGAAGAGTGAGGAGCTTTGTTTATGTTTTATTGTTTCATATTGTAATTTCCAATATTACATGGAGGAATGAACATCACCCACTTTTCTAAGTTGTCTATGACTATGAAAAGTGGGTAGTTTTTCATTAGCTCTTTAGTGGGGGAGGGGGGGGGGAAGGACTTGCATAATATTGCTTGAGTTATGATAGTTGTATTTTTAGTTTATGCTTCGTCGTTATATATCTCCCTTGTTTGATGGATGGTACTTTCCTTTAATGTTGTGTACTTTGTATTTCTAATGTGTAACTTAGGTTATTCTCATGGTTCATGCAAGTACTGAGCTAGGTTTATTGTTATTTTCATTCCGTCCTTTTTATGTTATGTACTTCATGTATGATTGAATGAATTACCAATCTAGGTTTTATGTAAAAGTCAAAAGATTGGTTATAGACGAATTAAGTCTTGACACATCCAATGCTTTTGATTCAATGCATAATTTGGAGGTATCTTTTTTATTAAACCATCAACCTTTCAATCAATTATCAAAGTAAACTTTGAACGGTTATATACCTTCAGGTTTGATAGGGTAATTGGTTGTGGTATGGTGCATATACCTTCCGATAAACCTAATGGTTGCTATCTTATAATTTTATATTAATTAGCTTTTGATTAACTTACTATTAGCATAGGGTTAATTGTAGTATGGTAGCAGTATCATAAACTCAAGCAATGGCATGCATGTCATGGTCCCCGAACTAAAGATTGTTTTTTTCCATTTGTTGCAAACTCTTGTTTTTAAACAATCTCTTTTCAAATCACTAAGCTCACACCACAATCCACTGTTGCACATCTTTTCTAGGTTTCATCCGCTCTTTCTTTCTATTAAAGTTGCTAACAGATAACTCCCAGTGGAATCTACCTCAGACTTCACCGAGAATATTACGACTTTACCACTTATGCTTGGGTGTGTACGATAAAGATAAAGTCAAGTTTTTAACGTCGTTGCTGTAAAACCCAAAAAATTTAAACTTTTGAAAATAAGGGCAAAACGGTAATTTTGTCGCTTTAGTACGGGTCAAAAACTTGAAATTTTCTAAAACTCGGATGGAAAAACGGACTTCACCATTGGATTCATCTCGCGAAATTTAGTTACCCTGTCAAATTTCATCAAATTTTAAGATAGTCGAATTTTTCACATTTTTCGAGGCTATTGAGTCTTGGGTGACCAAAAAAAATGGGATTTTGACAAAAATTTTAAAATTTGGGAAATAATTTGAGGCAAGTTAAAATGAAAATATTTTAAACTTAAACCAGGACAAAATTTAATCGTTTCGGGATGAAAACGGATCCGAAAAAAAGAGGTCGTGTGGCGCATTTTAGGCCAAGCATTCTAAAAGTATAAATAGAGTGAAGTATCTGAAAAATCAGATATTTTCCTACCCATTTGCTGGCTGGTTTCAGACGTTGGAGGAAGAGAAGAGAGAAAGAGAGTTTTCAAGTTTTCTTCCATCGATTCTCAGAGTTCCGTCGGTCGAAATTCGTCGGGCCAAGAATTAAAGTCGATCTACGCGACGAGGGCTAAGTGTGGGTACCAAAAACAATGATTTTCACCAAAGATTCAAAGACAAATTTTTGAGAAATCAAGAACTTGGGGCTTATTTTGGTGTTTTTGAAGTCTCCACACTTTAAAGAGGTAGGGGTTTTCCTACCTTGGTTCATTTCCTACCTATAGTGTATGTGAAATGTGTAGGTTATTAAAGAGTATATATATATATAACTCACCTATGCATGTGAAATAGATAAAATGGGAATGAAAAAGGGTGTAGAAATGGCTTAGGTCAATTTCTAGTTGTATGTGATATGTGGGAATCACTTGTGAAATCCCATGAAAATTGAATATGTTAGTAGCATGAGCTATGTTTAACATGCGTGTTGTGAATTGTGATTAAATAGCAAATGTTATTTTATACCTTGAGGAAGTAGGTGTAGAATGGGTTTAATTCAAGTCCTACTTTGTTTTTCTATGTGGAAGTACTTGTGCAATTTATTGGATGGAAGTTATGTGTGCTTTAATATGTAGTAAAGTGAGTGTGTTTAACTCATACATCAGTGTGTGTGCCCTTGCTTGTTGGAAACCTAAAGTGAGGGAGATTAAAAGAGAAGGAAGAAAAAACCAAGTTTTAGCTCACATTTGATATGTGGAAGCTATTAGTGTAAACTCTTGGAAAAATTGGGTTTACATGGATTGTTTGTGTATTTTAAAATTTTCCTACCATAGTTGGTTGGATGGATGGAAAAATGGTAGCTATATGGAACTATGTAATTCACTTGCCTATAGTTATGGAGTTGGTGTAGAAAGGATATAATCAATTTCTAGTTTGAAATTGATGGTTTAGTTAAAAAGGGGTATTGAGGATGGGTGGCATGACTTGAGATAAATTATCTTGTTGAATGCACCATTAGTGTATGTTAAGTATGGGAAAAGGGTGCCTGAATGTGCTAAATAAATCTTGTAAGAAAGAATTTACAATGGATATAGAAATTGGGTGAAGAAAAGCCGGTACATTTTTTTGATCCGGACCAGTTGTTGTAGAATCGTCATAACTTTTGACCCAACCGTTGGATTGAACTGAAATTTTGACACAATACAGAAAACATCTATATCTACAACTTTTGTTTTGAACTGTTCCATATTCTGAGTGGATCATGGTCAAATTGGAGAAAAACAAAGGTACTTCCACCAGAGGGAGCTAGTGCTGGTGCCTTTGTTACCAAACACCAATACCTATTTGATTTCTTAGCTTCTAAGCCTCCAAATCTTCATGTAATGTGGCCATACCTTCACCACACATCCAAGATAGTTGCAAGGTCCTAAAATACTTGATTTATGCTATAAATACTTGCAACATCCAAATATCAACATTATTCATAATTTCAGCTCACTCTAAATACTTACATGCAAAAGTTGAGTTAAAATGCATGTAATAAGGCCTTCATATATGCAATATTTTGCACTCATCACTATGAGTTCTTTGGTTTTAAATGAGATATATTGGGGTATTTTGGACCTTGATAGGATTAAATTAGTAAAGGAACACGGGTTACATGTGCAAGTTAAAATCCCGGACAAAGGGATACTAATGATGTGATGTCGATTAGTGCAACATTCATGGATCTTTCTGTGGATTGACGGAGGGGTTAACGGTAGAAGTCACTTATTATGATTTCTTGAGTTATACGATGAATGTGAGTAAATTATGTGATAACATAATTGGTGATGTCAAGGTGTTTAATAAAATGCCTTGAGTTATTGAAGTTGTTGTTTGATGAAATAACATGCTTGGAAATTGTGGTAAAGCAAAATTACATGCTTATAATGTGATTTACAATTTTAATGTTATGTCGATGTATGCTTAACGATATGTTAGCATTATAATGATCATGGAATTTATATGTTTGGATATAATTGATCATGGGATATGTTGAAATTGTTTATATGGCATTCATTACATATTGAACATGGCAGTAGTTTGAAATGATGCATTACATTGCATATGCACTACGTAAACACATCCATAACCATGAGCATGAGTGTGTGGTTGCATGGTTGGTCAATCATCATCCTTGGTGGTTGGTGGTGGGCTCAGGAAAGTAGGATGGAACATCCTATTGAGTCGCACGGTTACATGCATAAGAAAACTTGTGTTGGGTATAGCAAGTAGGGCTAGACACTCCCTCAGGTGAAAAATCCGGCCACTTGGTTCATACACTTACCGGCGGTGAAATTCAAGAAAAGTGTAATGATGTACGGAGCCGGAGGTGCAATTCTTGAATTCGATACCCAATAAAGGCACAATTTTAATATATAAATTATTCATTTGATGGGAAACATCCAAGAATGAATTGATTTTATGACATATTGTTGATTTCAAAATGATCTTTAGATGTGTTTCATCAAAGACGTTTGTTTTACACATATGCGTCACATTGTGTTCTGGGGGTCGGTGTGGGCTCGAGATAACATGCATGAGTGAGTTTTGTCTCATTACTTGGCATGGCATCATGAGATTCTATCTTGAATAACATATTCTTATTTGGAATGGAAGAAGTTGTTTGTGGCATATGCGCATTGCATACGCATTTTAGGTGGGGAGTAGCCTCTGTAGGAGTTTTTCTACTCAGCGTTGGCTCACCCTATACGGGAAACATTTCAAGTGCAAGGTGTGTACCGGCGGAGGACTCTCATTCAGGGCCTCAAGGGTGAAGAGGGACCGACATGTGGCCTTTAACCATGACTGTTTTGTAGACTTTTGTTTAAACTATGTATTGGCATGTAATATTTGTAAAGGAATTATAATTTTGAACTTGTATTAACTATGTTTAATGCATAAACTCATGAGGTGAAAGTATAGATAATTGGACCCGGTGTGATCAATGTTTTCTTATAAATGGACCCGGTGTGGTCAACATTTGTATATGGGACCTCGGATGGGTCATGTGATGGTACGGTGCACAGATTGTATTTTGGGTAGAATTTCCCTGTACAAAGGAGACTCTGCCCGATTTTGTTAAATTATGAATCCCGGTAAATGAGACACAATGGTGTGGTATCGAGTTATACGATATCCACAGGCATTTTGCGGGTTGATGGGTGATCAACAGGACCCCCAGTTTTTGGGGCGTCACAATTGCTGGGGAGTTATGCTAGTTTGTGGAAATAGAAAAAGGAAAGTTTCCTAGATTGTGTTATATGTATTTATTGTTTCATTTATCTTGTTATCATTTGTATTTCTGATTGCCAAGTTAGTAGGGTTTGTAAATCAGTCTAGTTCATTATCTTCATCATCATCGTAATTGCAAGCATCCACAGGCTCTTTTGAATTAAGCATGACTAATAATAATCGAAGAGATCAAGAGGTAGTTTAGAATGCGAGGCTTTTGAGAAAATATTTGCATTCCATGTGCTCTAGTGTTCCCTCATGTTTTGTTTTTCGCATAAATACTCCAAATTTTAACATCAAACTAGGAACAATATAACTTTTACCAAAGTTTCATGGTCTTAAGTCTGAAAATTCTTATCTGCAAATGAAAGATTTTGAGGAAGCATGTAGTGCATTGCAGGGTAATTCTAAAATGGCCCGATTGAACCTTTTTTTTTTTTAAGGATAAAGCTAAGTAGTGGCTAAATTCTTTGAAAGCTCAATCCATTCCAAGCTACCAGTACTTACAAACTATTTTTTTAAGAAATTTTTCCCTGTCCATAGAACCAATACATTAAGATGCCAAATCATGAATTTTTTGGTAAAAGAGGAAGAAATTTTTTACAAGTGTTGGGAGAGATTTTAGGATCTTCTCTAAGCTTTTCCAGATCATGCATTGAAAATTGGACCCTAGTTTGTTTCTTTTATGATGCTCTTCTCTCTACATTGTGTTAGTTTGTAGAAATGATGGCCTAGGGAGAGTTCATGGAAAAGAATCCAAATGAGGCATTCAAGTTTTTTGACACCATTTCTGAGAGTTTCCAAATATGGGATTCGGCCTCACCAAACATTGTTGAAACTAGACCATACATATCCCAGGGAAGAAAATTTGTATTGAAAGAAGATGACGACCTGAGGGCCAGAATGACTACTTTGTCTCGAAAGCTAGATGTTCTAGAGATGAAAAAGGTCAATGAACTTTCTATTGTGTCTCCTACTGATCAGTTGTGTGGAGCTTTTGCTTTGTCAGGACATCCCATGGGGAAGTGTCCTACCATCCTAGCATTCAAGGAAGTCTTGTTGGAATAGTCTAATGTTATTTCCAACTTTAACAAACCTTATTCCAACCCATATTTTGAGATCTATAATCCAGGATGGTGTAATCACCCGAACTTCAGCTGGAGGAACACACAACCTATGAATCAACAACAAGGTCCACCTCCACCACAACCTTAGGCCCTGCAACCATATTCACCTTACCATCCACCATACAAAAAAAATTATGGAAGATACCATGAATCAATTCATTCAAATTCAAATGATTTTCAACACTCAATCAACCCAGGCATTCAATGACTTTAAGGCCCAAACATCACATAACAGTGATGATATCAAAAGTCACATAGCTAAGTTGACCATTCTTTGAGCACAACGAAGAAGGGAAAATTATCACCTCAACCTAAACCTCCACAGGGTCAAACTTATGCTAATGTTTCATCATTTGAATCTTCTTAGGGCCAAGTCCAAGTAGTTACCCCATTGAGAAGTGGTAAAGTAATTGACAAGACCATCAAAGCCAAAATCTTTCAACCAGTAGTTGAGTCAATCCCTGTAAATGAACCAGTTGAGTCTGAACCTACTATTCAAGAGGAAACAGAGTTGCCTAATGTAAAAGACAAATCAAATTATGTTCCTTACCTTTTCCTCAACGAGTCAAGAAACCTCAACCATTAAACAATCATGCATAAACTTTTGAATTGTTTAAGCAAGTAAAGATTAACATCCCCCTATTAGGTGCAATTAAGCAAGTCCTATCATATGCTAAGTTTTTAAAAGATCTTTACATAGTGAAAAGACAGAAACGAGCATTTTTTACTGAACAAACAAGTGCTATCATTCAGTACAAAGCCTCTCTGAAGTATAAAGATCTTGGGAGTCCCACAGTCTCATGCATAATTGGAAACTTTTAGAATTGAGAAAGCTTTGTTTGATCTTGGAGCAAGTGTCAATTTACTATCATACACAGTCTATGAGCAGCTAGGGTTGGGTGAGTTTAAACCACACAAATGTCATATTAAGGTTGACTAACCGATCTATGAAATTCCACTAGGAGTTGTTGAGTATGTTCTTGTTCAAGTTGATAAAGTCTATTTTCCAATAGATTTTTTTTTTAAGATACACAACTAGGTTTGCATGCCACTATACAACTTTCTGTCAGTTTGGGTCATCCATTCCTTATTACATCTAATGCCTTGATTAATTGTAGGAATGAAATCATGAAACTTTCATTTGGTAACATGACATTAGAATTGCATGTGTTTGGTATTGCTAATCGACCCAGGGAGGAGGAAGACTTATAAGAAATGAATTGCATTGAGTCATTGATTCAGAGTTTATTGGAAAATGCCTGTATTAAGAGAGAAAGAGAGTCACATACATCTTTTGAGTCTGTTGTAGATATGTCCATTATTGGAACATGGGTTCCAAAATTTGAAGAGTTATCATCTAATGGAACAAAGTCTATCGAATCTAGTGTCATGGCTCCTAAGCTAGAGTTGAAACATCTTCCAGATAACTTGAAATATGTCTTCATGGGAGAGGATGAAACTTGCCCAGTGGTGATATCTTCAAATTTTTCAAACTCACAAGACAGTCAATTGATAAGGGTCATAAAAAATCATCAATGTGCAATTGGTTGAACAGTAGACGATATTAAGGGAATAAGTCATCTTCTCTATACTTATTGCATATACTTGAAAACAACCACAATGTTGGTTAAACCCACATCTTAAAGAAGTTGTCAAGACTAAAGTACTTAAACTGTTAGATGCAAGAATCATATATCACATCTCTAATAGTAAATGGGTCATTCATACACAAGTAGTACTCAAAAAGTCTGGTGTTATGGTAGTGCAAAATCAAGAAAATGAATTGGTCTTTATGCGTACAATCACTGGTTGGCGTATTTGTATTGATTAACAAAAGTTAAATTCTCTTACCAAGAAAGACCATTTTCCTCTACCCTTTCTGGACCAAGTTCTTGAGAGGATAGTTGGACATACATTTTATTATTTTTTGGATGAGTACTTCAGCTACAACCAAATTGAAATAGCAATTGATGACTAGGAAAAAACCACTTTTACATGTCATTTTGGCACTTTTGCTTGTAAAAGAATGTCCTTTGAATTTGTGTAATGGTCTAGCCACTTTTCAGCATTGTATGTTGAGTATTTTTAATGACATGGTGAAGTGATTTTTAGAAGTCTTTATGGATGATTTTTCTATTGTGATTCATTTGAATTGGGTTTAGAAAATCTTGAAAAAGTCCTTATTCGGTGTGAGGAAACAAATATTATTTTAAATTGAGAAAAATAACATTTCATGGTAACACAAGACATTATCTTAGGTCATGTTATTTTTGATAAGGGAATTGAAGTTGATATGTCAAAAATTGATTTGATAGGAAATCTCCCTCCACCAAAAACTGTGAAAGATGTTCGATCATTCTTAGTTCATGTAGGGTTCTACTAGAGATTCATAAAAGATTTCAGTTTAATGTCCAGATCAATTTGTAATCTTCTATGTCATGATGCATAATTTGTTTGGAATGATGTATGTCAAAAGGCTTTTAATACACTTAAAGGATTGCTTATTTATGCACCAATTATGCAACCTCCTGACTTGTCTTTGCCTTTTGAACTTATGTTTGATTCTAGTGATTACGTTGTAGGAGCTTTCTGGAAAATGGAAAGATAAGAAACCTTATGCGATTTACTATGAAAGTAAAATTTTGAATGATGCACATATAAATTATTCCACAATTGAAAAAGAATTGCTTGCTATATTGTTTGCTTTGGATAAATTCAGATCATATTTAGTTGGATCCTCAATTATTGTGTTTATTGATCAAGCAGCTTTAAAGTACCTGCTCATGAAGAAAGATGCCAAACCACTCCGCCTCTAATAGATACTTCTACTCCAAGAGTTTGATCTCATTATAAAAAACAAAAAAGGGGTCAAGAATGTTGTGGCCAATCATTTGTCAAGGCTGAATTATAATACAAAAGAGCAGTCATTAACAATCAAATAAACTTTTCTAGATGAGCAAATCTTTACAATAACTGAGGTACCATAGTATGCAGATATTGTTAATTACTTAGCCACAAGTACCATTCCTCTTCACTACACGTAGACTGACAAGCAATTTTTTTGAAAGATGTACACAATTTCTTTTGGGAAGATCCTTATATATTCGAATACTGCAAGGATCAGATCATAAGACATTATGTACCTAACCATGAAGTTGGTCAGGTTCTTTCTTTTTGTCATTCTGGAGTTTGTGGTAGGCACTTTTATTTAAAGAAAACTGTTACTAAAATTTTGCAATGTGAATTTTACTAGCCCACTCTTTTTAAAGACGTACATATTTTTTGTCTAAACTGTGATCGATGTCAAAGGTTGGGGAGTATTTTAAAAAGAAACATGATGCCCTTAAACTCCCTTTTGATTATTGAAATTTTTTATTGTTAGGACATTATTTTTATTGGACCATTCCCTCCCTCATTTGGATATCTGTAAATTCTAGCTGCTATTGATTATGTTTCAAAATGGGTTGAAGCGATTATGTGTTGAAATAATGATCACCGCACAGTGGTCAAATTTTTAAAAGAAAATATTTTGTCCCGATTTGGAACTCCTCAAGCTATTTTAAGGGATGGGGGTGCACATTTTTGCAACAAATATTTTGAAATTCTAATGAAAAAATATTTTATTTCACATAAAGTGTCTACAACTTATCATTCTCAGACGAGTTGAATTAATTAATTGGGAGATAAAATATATTTTAGAAAAAATGGTGAACCCAGAATACAAAGATTGGTTCTTGAGACTAACTGATGTGCTTTGAGCATACCGCACTGCTTATAAAATAATTTTGGAAATGTCTCATTATCGGCTGGTTTACGAAAAACCATGTCACTTGTCTGTGGAATTGAAACATCTCGCATATTGGACCATCAAAATAATGAATTTTGATAAAGACAAAGCAAGTGCATCCTAGAAGCTTTAGATTGTTGAATTGGAAAAGCTGAGAAATGAGCCATATGAAAATGCCAAAATTGCAAAGTCTAGAATGAAAATTTTTCATGATAAAAACATTGTGTGGAAATCTTTTTTACCATTCCGAAAAGTCCTGTTATACAACATGAGGCTCCACCTGTTTCCTAGAAAGTTGATGTCTAGGTGGACGGGACCATACATTGTCAAACAAGTATTTGGACACAGGGCAGTTGAGATTGAAAATCCGTCAAATAGTAACATGTTTAAAGTGAATGGTCAGAGACTCAACCATTTTATGATGGATTTGTAAGAAATGTGGATTCCATCATCCTAATGGAATCACAATATTTTCTTTAAATACATCTCTTTTGTAAAGTATTTGTAAATAGTTGTACTAATGGTTTGTTAATTTTACAGATTAAGTTAAATTGAGAATAATGTTTCTTACTGTCACCTATTTATACATCTATTCCTCTTAAGATGTTACTTACATGTTTTTCACATTGAGGACAATGTTAAGTTTAGGTTGGGGGTGGGAAAAAATTCCCAAGTTTTTGAGTTTTTGGAATCTCTTGAAAAAAATTTGAAAATAATCTTTATGATTGGAAGATGTTAAAGAATCAGAAAGTGAGTCTTTTAACTTTTAGAAATTTTCAAAAATGGATGAAATTTTTTTTTTGGTTTTGCTTAGGAGTGTAAGAAAGCTAGAATTGCTAGATAGCCAAGCAAGACCTTTGTGCAAAAAAAAGTTCATTCGTCGAACGCTATTGAGTGAAACGACTTGGTGGTTGTGTAAAGTGTGGTCGATTAATGCATATGAGAGAATTCAATCAATGTTCTAAACCAATCTCGAGTCATGCATTAGATCGTGTTGACTAGATTAAGTATGGGTAGAGCAAGGATTTTCTTGATATGCTATCTTATTCCAGTCCAATCCTTACAAGATATGTATAACGTGAGATTGGTCAATTCACTAATTCATTGGATTTAGAGGATTTGGATTGAAAAATTTCTCTTTTTTCTTTTTAAATTGATGCGTTATTTTTAATTTTGTGTGTTATTACAAATGTTTTATGTCTTGATTTTGTATTTTGTTAGATTTGTTAAGTTAATTAGGATTTTTAATGCGTATTTCGAGAAAAAATTAAAACCTAATTGTTGATTTTTAATTACAAAATCCAGGTTGCAGTAGAAAGGAGAAAGATAGCAGCGTTCAGACGCTACTACATCATCTAAACAATATTGCCCAGTATAAATAGATTAGTCGTGATTTCAAATCAAAAATTTTACCTCGCAGTAGTTTTTTCGAAAAGAAAAAAAAACTAGTCCTGAAATTCATCCCTAGCCCCAAATCTTCAATACCCATAAACTTTTCTTTGATTTTAAGCCGATTAAACACAAACCCAAAGGTTTTTAAACAATTTCATCGATTGAAATCACTCCAAATCCACTTTCTATCAAGATTTTTCAAGAAAATTCATGGGTCAAGAAAGAAGTCTATTGCTCACAAAGGAAAAAGTTCATCAAATCGTCCTACACAGGGATCACATTAACCACCCCCTATGATTCCAGAACCACATATTCTAGAAGAACAACCCCAGGTTCACTATGAATTTGATAATGATATGTTTCAAAATATTGAGAAAAAGCTCTAGTATGAACATTATTTTGAAAGTAAATCTATTATTATTGAACAGGCTGTGATTTATAAAGATTTTGTGCACTTGAACATTTGGCAAAATTTAGAGAAAAAGGGTTGAACTAAATGCATGAGAATGGTGGGTGTTGCATACGAATGTTTGGTTAAAGAGTTGTACAATAATGCACAAATTGTTGAAAATAGGATGTTTGAGACTTTTGTTAGAGGAAGAGTATTTCAAGTCATGATAGCTACTATTTTTGATCTAATAAAGTTTGTTAAACGAGAACTTGATGCCCAGTTTCCTTTTAGTCAACCTCCTGGAATGACTGAGATTAGTGTTGAATTGACTGGTGATCCTAATTATGTTTTAGGTAGGAATGCGAAGTTTATTAAGCAAGGGGATTTAACTTACAAGTATCGCACTGTGAATTTAATTGTGGCTGCTAATCTGATGCCCCAGTCTTAGAAAAACCAATTTTTTATTGACAAGGCCCAATTTCTCTATGCCTTTGGGGTTAGCCTTACTATTAATCTCTCTGCACTAATTATGGATCGGATGATTTTGATTATTGATAACAAGAAACCTTCACTGCCTTTTGCTATTTTGGTGACTAATCTCTGTCAAAGCAAAGCTGTTATTACAGATCCAACTTGGACTACAGTGGAAAGATTGGCACATCTGGATGTCATATCATTGAAGAAGAGCCATGGGGAAAAACAAGAAGTCCAACAAGAGATACCCCCAGTCCACCCAATGGATGATCTGAAATGAGGAATAAGCTACATTTCAGCAACATGCAGCCAGAGAGGAGCCAACATATATCTTAGTTGATGATTGGACTGACAGACAAATTCTATTGAACTTGGAGATGAGGATGACAGAGTTTTAGACCACTTAGAGAGAGATTATGACTATCTAGCAGGATATTTTGAGACGTTTGAGGAGAGAGCACCGCCCTGGACTGTCATCATTAGCATAGGCTTGGTTGGTATCATTAGGATAGGCTTGGGCGGGCAATTTTTTTGGATCTACTATCTCTCTCTCTCTCTCTAGACTGTTTATTTTCAATTGCTACATTACTTTCGTAATTTGGATATTGTTTTTGTTTGACTTTATGTTTTTGTTGGTCTTTGAATTTAAGCTTAGTTATGTTTTTTAATATCAAGAAGGAATGCTTTTGTTATATTGTAGTTGATCAGTTTGATTTATATCTCGACTACAAAGTTTTGGGTGTTAGGATAAAATATTACATGCAGATCGCTAAGAAATTATTTTAGCATTCTATCTACTTGAAGGTATAACCCTTGCCACCCTATAAGGGAATTTTATGTTTTACTTGTGCACTATCCTTACATTTTTATTTGAAACTTACCAATTGTTCACCATATGACTTAATATTTTTCAAAAATCTTTGAAATAACATGATTCTTTGGAAGCTTACATGCATAGGGGAGATGTAAAACCCAGGTGCAGTTTTGAGCCTATCTTCTTTGGAGGGATTTTGAACAATTACTCAACTAAGAATTTCAATTCAGCGTTGATCCTTGAATAATCTTATTATTTTGATTCGATTGGCACTTGTTGAGTAATATGTTAACAATTCCCTTTGCAATTTCATATGAGAATTATGCATGGAATACATTCTAGAAAATGATCTTAGGCCATTTATGAATATTATTTGATGCTTTTCCATTTCCTTTGCAAAATTATCTCTAGTCAGACATGATTGAACCTAAAAATAAAAAGTGCTTGAGTTATTTCTCCATCGTTCCTAAATTCCGAACATGAACCCTCAATGTGTGTATGGCTTATATGTGTGGGTGAGTGTCACTCTCACTTGGGTTCAATGTAAGAAATGGAAAAATGAGTGCGTGGGATGAAATGTGTGTGTGTGTGTATAAAAGTGTTCGCCAAGTGTAGAGAGACTTGTGTTTACTTGGAATTTGTATTCCAAGGTCATCTCCTTAGGGAAGGAAGGGAATTATGTTGAAGGTGATTTTGGTGAAAAAGGAAAAGTGTAAAAATCTTTGGTGTTTGAGGTTTGGTGAATTGTGTTCTTGAAAAAAATGAAATGGAACAAGTGTTGGCTAATCCGAAGAGGTCATTCCAATGGGAATGTCAAATCAACCCAAGACCTTCCTCCAATGGTGCCTAGATGTTTGATTGATTCGTAGAAAGCGAGGGACTAAAAATAGAGGTGAGGATTCAAGCATACCCCGCGAGAAGTTTACAGTATATCAAGAACTCACAACCACGTCCACACTCAACCTAGTCAAACCAAATCATCGTACATCACGAGGAGGAATGAAAAAGAGTTGATTTAGCATACCCAAGAGGAACCCTCCCTTGGATTAGCTAACTTGAAGTTTAGCTACTCATATTTAATGCAAGAACACAAATAAAGGAAAGAGACATTGTAAAAAAGTGAAGATTGGAACTTGGATTGATACAAGAAATCTTAAACTATGAAGAAAAACATTCAATACCTATTTTAAAAGCTTGAAATGAAGAAAGCTTAATACAACAATGGTGAAATCCAAAATGTAGCACTAAACTTGCAATATACATGTAATAAATGACATTAAAGACATTAAATGAAGCTTACACAAGTCTTAAAGGAAACTACAAGTGAAATGGATGGAAGCAAATGCAAAAACATAAATTTCTCTCTCTAGAACTTTGTCTTCTTCGTTGAGCTTCTCCCTTTACAATGCAATACAATCTGAATAATAGTGTATGGAGCTTGCATTTTCGTCCATGGAGGTCCCCCTAGGTGTGAGACAACCCTCCCATCCATAGGAGGTTGATTGGATGGTATGGGGCAAACTGGGACAGCCTACCCAGTAACTCCTAGGCTTCCTCTTTTCTTTCTCCTCCTTATTACTACTCAAGCCTTCAAAATTCAATGCTAGGGTTGAGGAGGCATGTCTGTTTGTAAGGCGTGTCAGGGAACAAGTGGGAGACCCATGGATAGGACGCACAAAGTGGCAGAGCTTGAGTTGTAGAATCTGGCATTTTTCAGCAAAACCAACCGATAGGTTAATGGCCAAACCTACCAGTAGGTTTTACTCTAATAGTCAAAACCTTCCGGTAGTTTTCTGGTAGAAACCACTTTAGTAGCCAAAACCTACCAGTAGTTTTATGACAATCCTACCGGTAGGTTTTAACTTGTTTTGTTTAATTCTTAGTTCTTTTACCTTCCAAGCTCTCGTCAAGCCTCCCCCTCAATTCCATTGACCTTAAGCACTATGATAGGAGCCTAGCATGCACCATTTAAGCTCTTTTACCTGCAAACACACTGAAACCTCATTATAAGCTCAAAATATTGCAATTCCTTCATTTTCACCACAAAAGAAAGTATAAAAAGGGCGTAAATGCACACATGATATGCCATATTTCGTGCTAATCAAAAAACCATGTTATTGTTTTTGACCAAGCAAGAATATATACATATACATACCTTGGCTATCTAATTTTCTTGCACACTCTCTTAAAAGTAGGTAAGATGGAGGAGGAAAAGAAAATGATGTGTGTGACACCCCTAAAATCGAGAGTCTTTTGTCAATCCGTTGATCACCCCCATCAACCCACAGAAGTAACCGTGAATGCTGCATAACCTGACACTACTACATAACATCCCCTTCACAAGGATCATAAACAACATAAAGATTGGGCAGAGTCTCCCTTGTATCGGGCACTCCCAAATGCATAACTTGTGTACATTTCAATCACTTGACTATTCCAAAGTCCAATGTACATCAATTTGTTGTTCATATTACTCCAGTTACATCATTTGAACAAAAGAACTCAAGGCCCGAAGGTTTAACAAGATCATTTTAAATTTCTAAAAATTTGGAAGGACCACTGATAGAAAATCAACTTTCAACCAGTAGAAGAGCTCATTGGAATTCTTCTACCGGTAGATAATCAACGTTCTACCGATAGAAGTTCTCTTTGAAATTCTTCTACTGGTAGATAATCAATGTTCTATCAGTGGAATAGCTTAGTTTTCCCCCGATTCAATCCTTTTTCAATTCCAACTCATACAATATCCACCCAACTCCAATAACGTCAAATTTTACACAAAATATAGTTCATATGAGTTCATTTTACAATCCTTTATACAATATTACATGTCCAAAAAACTAAATTAAAAATTTGTTTTACAAAAATGTAATTTAAAGCCACAATTCGGCTTTCTTCATTAGTGAGGGCCCAAGTAAGAGCCATCCACTAATGCTTGTCCCGCACCTTAAATATTGTCCCCATTAAAGGTGAGTCACACTCAATAGGATATCGCCTAAAGAGACTACTCTCCAACCTAGATACATATGAAATGCTCAATTGCAATTCAACAATCAAACAAACATTTATCCAGAACATGTAACTTCAAAAATGAATGTCATATTATGAAGTGAGACTCACACATGCAATGTAACCCGAGCCTTCACAGGCTCCTATAAACCCCACCCTTTTATCTTTATATTTGTATGTAGGTTTACGGAGAAAGTTATTACTTCTTTTGAAAATGTTAATATGGAAATTCAAGAAAATAGTAATTAAAACTTAGTTTAGCTTGCAAATATATGAAATCATTGTAATAAAACTTATACCAACTAGGTTTGATGTACAAAAGCATGTTAAGGAAGCTTGGGTTGGAATTGGAAAGGTTTGGAATGGATTGGAAATGAAAAATGGAGGTTTTGTAGAAAAACAGACAAAATCATCCAGAAAGTCGATGAAAAACCTTCCGAAAGGTTAAGGTAAAAGATTTAAACAGTAGGCAAAACCTTCCGAAAGGTCTCTGAAAAAGTTGGCCTAAGAGGCAAACCTTCTGGAAGGTTGATGAAAATATTTGTCCAGAAGACAAACCTTCCGAAAGGTTAAGGAAGATGATTGTCCACTAGACAAAACCTTCTGGAAAGTCGATGACAACCTTCCAGAAGGTAAATGGAAATGGTTTGTCAAATAGGCAAACCTTCCGAAAGGTCGACGAACAACCTTCCAAAAGTTCTTCAAAAAATCTGAAAATTCAACACTCAAAACCTTAGGAGACCTTATAGAGAAGTAAAAGAAGAGAAAAACACAAGACCAAAGGGGATTTCAACTTCAAGAAGATCAAAACCTAGTCTTTTCAAGAACATCAAGGTAAAGGATTTTCTTCCATTCTTGTCCATCGATGCTAGGGCTAATATATATGTATTCTTGGACTCAAAATCTTATATATATATATATATATATATGCTATGAAACCATCTTTCCTTGGTCTTTTTGCAATTATTAACGTGTTTTAAACAAAGTTAGGGTTGAATACCCATGAAATCTCTTTTTCTTGATATAAAACCCTAGTTTTCAAAAGAGATGGACTTTTCAAAGGAGTAGATGAACAAGCACATTGGGAAGCTCCTATAAAGGGGAACGTGGATCCCAAGATAGATGTCTAGAGTTATATTCTCTTTTGTTCTAAACTAGGGGATTTACTTTGAGACTATGTAAAGTCAATCCTTTTGTAATTTCACTGCAACTTAAATTTAATTCTTTTAGGGATATAATTATCATAGTCGATCACATTATTTTGGGATAATATTGTAAAGGTTATATTTGATAAATGAAATTTTTTTAATGATGAAATTATTTAGTTGTTCTCATGATGTGAATGGTTTATAGATTGTAATGCCGTCCAAGGTGGATTTTGGGGCGTTATAGCTCCCATAACATATGCAATGTCATGCATATGAATCCGGGCATTTTAAGCTCCTGCTATTGATGTTGCAAATCCAATGACCATTTATAAATCCCGGGTCTTTCTTGGAGTGGACATTTATGGACTTCCACAAACTAACACCCAACCGACACGACATTTATAGATTTCCACCAATGGTTCCGCATACGCTGACACACTTTATGGACTCAATGCCCACGCAATACATATCCAAATCACTTGGTCTTGCACCCAAGGGACAATCTAACCCTTCTTGCTATCCCCGATCCTATTTTCAATGCAACCCGTGCGACTCAATCCAACATTGGTCCAACTTTTCTGAGCCCACGCATCATCTACCAAAAATGGTGTTTGATCAAACCATACACATACCCACACCCATGTCACATGCCTATGAATGTGGTGCTTCCTGTGCTTATGCAATGTGATGTACAATTGCAATTCCAATGTCACATTCGTCATATCATGAGAGTTACATGACATATACCATTTTCATAATGTCAATTATATCTTCTGCATAAAATTACATTCCACAATTTCCACCAAGCATGTTATAACATTTTCAATGAAACCAACATGTTAAATCAACATAGATATTTTATCAAGCACCTTCAAGGCATAAATGTAAACACATAACATGCCTAATCAACACATTTCACATGAAATTACCAAAATAAGAAATTTCACCCAAAACCCAATTCATGCGAAAAAAAAATGGTTTTAGCACATTTCTATACCATTTCTCATATTCTAGTTACACTAAAAATGCATTTTAATAAGATATTTCATCTCAAGTCATGCTACCCATTTCATAAGAAACCCTAGATTAAAAATAAACCTATTTAGGAGAAGAACCTTACCTCTTGAAGCGTAATACACGTAGGAGAAGCTCCAAGAAACCCAAATAAAGCTTCAAGCCTTGATTTTCAAAAATTCCATCTTTGAGAATTCAGCAAAATTTTCGATTTTGGTACGTAGACGTAGCCCTCGTCTCGTAGATCAAGTTTAATTCTTTGCCCGAAGTGTTTTGACGAACGATTGGCCCTAGATCATAGAGAGAAGATTGAAGAACTTTAGTTTTTCTCTTTCCTCTCTCCCTTTTCTCTTTTTTGGAAATCAGTTGGGTATTAGGAAGAAAAATCTGATTTTTCTCATCTATTTATACCCCTTAGATACTTAGCCTTCGTTGCGCCACACGTCTGCCTTTGTCGGGTTCGATTTCGTTCTGAATCAATTAAATCTCATCATATTTCAAGTTCAATATATTTTTATTTGAACTAACTTGATTGCCTAGTAAAATGTAAAAATCCAATTGTCTCAAAATTCGATAAAAATTGACTGGTTAACTAGATTTCGCAACACAAATCCAACAGTGAGGTTCATTTCTTCATCCGAGTTCTAAAAAAAAATTGGGTTTTCAACCCATATCGTAGTGCCTAATTACCGTTTTGCCCTTTTTCATAAAAAAATTTAAATTTCCCTGAGTTTTACATTTTTCACCCCTTAAAAGAAACTACGCATATGCACATTCAACTACATGCATATGAAACAGTCATATAACCCTTAATGACCACAAGAATGTACCTCTATCCTCAAACAAGAATGGATAACTGTCACATGTAGTGTCCTCACACTCCCATGTCGCCTCCTCCGCACCATGGTGTTGTCGCATCACCTTCACCAGCCTTATGTTTTTGCCTTGCAAAACCTACTCTCAGCTATTCATGATACTTACTGGTTCCTCTTTGAAGGTCTCATCCATATCAACAACCAACTCATCCCAATTCACCACATGTGTCTGATCTGGAGTGTACTTACAGAGAATAGAGAAATAGAAAATCACGTGAACACCTGATAAATTTGACAGCAACGCCAATCGGTAAGTGACTGTACCAACCCTCTCAAGTACCTCAAAAGGCCCGATGTACTTCAAAAAAAAAATTTCTCACTTTTTGAAACTAACCATTCCTCTCTTGGGCATCACCTTCAAGAAGATATGATCACCAACCTCAAACTCCAAAGGTCGTCACCGTCTGTCTGCGTAGCTCTTCTACCAGGTTTGAGCCATGAGAAGACGCTTCTATATCAAGTCTACCTTCTCTGAGATGCCTCTAATCAAATCTAGACCTGTAGAGGGTCTCTCTCCAACCTCTATCCAACAAACTGGAGAATGGAATGGCCTCCCATAAAGTGCCTCATAGGATGCCATATGTGTATTCTCCTGATAACTATTGTTGTAGATGAACTCCATTAAGGGTAAGTGTTCTTCCCAGCTACCCTTGAGATCAAGGACGCATGCCCGTAGCATGTCCTCTAAATTCTGGATGGTCATCCCTGACTGACCGTCTGTCTGGGGATGAAAAATTGTGCTCATAATCAATTGTGTCCACATAGCCCGCTGAAAACTCTCCAAAAAATGGGTTATAAACTTGGGATCCTGATTCGATACTACAGATAAAGGCACTCTATGTAACTGGACTATCACCCATATATACAACTTGTAGAATTCCTCAAGTGTGAAGTTCATTCGCACTACCAAAAAGTGTACCTATTTTGTAAGCCGATCCACTATCACCCACACTGTGTCATGCCCCTGCGATGTCTGTGGCAAGTAGGTCACAAAATCCATCATTATGTGCTCCCACTTGCACTCAGCCACCTCCAAGGATTGCAGAAATCTTGCTGGTCTCTGGTGCTCAGCCTTGACCTACTAACGTGTGAGGCATCGACTAATAAAGTCCCCAATGTGCCTCTTTATCTCACTCTAATAGTACTGGCAATGAAGATCATGGTATATCTTTGTGCCACCTAGATGTACAGCAAAACGAAAGCAATGGAATTCCCTAAGGATCTCCTCTCTCAGATCCACAGATTGGAGAACCACAACCCTTCCCCTAAATCGAAGACTACCATCTGCTTGAATGGCCCATCCCTCGTCACCTATACCCGACTGTAACCGGTCCCAGATGAACAATATCTTTGTGTCCTCCCCCTAGGACTCGATCACCCTGCTTAGTGCGGATGACATAGCTACCAAACTCTCCAAAGTGCTCTGAGCCTAATCCTTATAGTATAGCCTGAACTGTCCAACAGCCCTGAGCATCTATAACTCCCAAGAAGCCACACTAGCCAAGACTCCTCTTGACTTCCAGCTGAGTGCATCAACCACCATGTTTGCCTTACCGGAATACTAATGTAAAGTAAAGTCATAATCCTCCAAATACTCCATCCGTCTGCACTGCCTCATATTATGGTCCTACTGCATGAAGATGTACTTTAGATTTTATGGTCTAAAAACACCTCAAACTGCTCTCTATATAGATATTAGCTTCATTCCTTCAAGGCAAAGACAATGACCACCAACTCCATGTCATGTGTGGGGTAATTCTGTTCGTGACTCTTTAACTACCGAGAACTATAAGCTACCACCCTCCTGGGCTACATCAATACACATCCAAGTTCGTCTTTTAAGGTATCACAATACATCATGTATCTCTATCCTCTCTCTGGAACTATCAGAATAGGAGCCGAATTAAGTCTCCTCTTCAACTCTTGGAATGCCTTCTCACACAAGTCATCCCACTAAAACTTGACCTCCTTCTTGGTCAATCTAGTCATAGGTGCAGCTAGTTAGGAGAAGTCCTTAATGAACCTCCTGTAATACCCCACCAATCCCAAGAAATTGCATATCTTGAAGACTAACTTCGGCCTCTCCCAACTCATGACAGCCTCAACTTTCTCCAAGTTCACAAATACACCCAAAGCCGACAGCACATGTCTCAGAAATTTCACCTCTATCAGCCAAAATTCACATTTGCTAAACTTGGCATAAAATTGATGGTCTCTCAAGGTCTGGAGAATAACCCTCAATCCTCAGACTTTGAGTAGATCAAGATGACATCAACAAAAATCACAACAAACTGATCTAGGTAGAGTTAGAACACCTTATGCATGAGGTCCATTAATGTCGTCGGGGAATCCGTCAACCTAAAAGACGTCACAGCGAACTCAAAATACCCATATCACGTCCTAAACACAATCTTAGGGATATCTACCTCCCTAATCCTCAACTAATGGTATCCTGTGCATAGATCTATCTTGAAGTGGACACGCGTCCCTCTCAGTTGATCAAACAAGTCATCAATTTGCCACAAAGGGTACTTATTCTTGATAGTAACTCGATTCAACTACTAGTAATCTACACATAGCTAAAGGGTCTTGTCCTTCTTCTTGGCAAACAACATCAGAGCGCCCCAAGGTGAGGTACTTGGTCTAATGAAGCCCTTGTCCAATAATTCTTGCAATTAAATCTTGAGTTCTTGAAACTCTACAGGTGTCATTCTACGCGAAGTTATAGAAATAGGGGATGCACCGAGGTACAACTCAATGGTGAAGTCTACATCTCGATGTAGAGGTAATCCCAATAGTTCACCCAAAAAAAATATCCTCATACTAATAAACCACCTGAGATAGACCCAACTCCTGTCTCACCACGTCTTCTAGGGTAAGGCTTGCAAGCCAGCATATCAATTGCTCGTGCCAACGGGAATCATCCACTACATGGGATAAAAAAATCATGTTTCTTCCCTTAAAACTTGAAACAAACACCCTCCGATGTATAAGCAGTGACCCTCTTTCGATAACAATCAATGACGACTTGGTGTGCCGCCAATCCATCCATCCCAAGGATGCCATCAAACTCTGACATGTCCATGACCCTAGGGTCCCTTGGGAGTAGGATCTCCGAGATCTCTAGCTCACAACTCTGACATATCTGATCAATGCATACCCTAACTCCTAGAGGAGAACTCATTTGCAATTGATCTTCTAAAGTCTCAATCTCTAAGCTCAAGTCCCTTACATATGATGCATAAATAAATGAATATGATGAACCAGAGTCAAGTAATACCCTTGCCCATAAGCAAGAGAGTAGAAATGTACCCTAAATAACTGATTAATTCACTAGCTTAGTCTGAGGTGTGATGGCATAGAATCGCCCTTTGGGTCCCAAAATCCAAGCTTTAGCCCTGACCCATACCCTAGTCGATCTGATCTGATTGCGGAGTCCCTACTCATGAAGTTTTAGGGGCCTATATAGCACCCTAGATTTGAAACTGGTTTCCCTAGCCCATGGTGGGGTAGGGAGGAATGAAGAAAGTTTGTGAATGCCCCACCGATGATGGGAACTAAGATGCCTCATAGTTCAGAGATCCCTACCTTTGAGGACAATCCCGTTTCATATAGCTCGGCTGGTGGCATATGAAACATGTTATCTGGCCTACCTGGTAGGAAGTCCGAAAGTTTCTCTCGCCTTAGGCGGATTGACCTTGACCTTGACCTTGATAATCATGGCCCTGTCCCTGATTCCCTTGTGGGATAGAAGTCTTTTGTTTCTTCCCCAAGCTAGAAGAAGAGGATTGACCCTCCTTCTTTTTGTCCTTAGCACCAACCTCCCGGATGCTCCTTATGTCTTCCACCTCTCTCTCAATGGTCATAGCCATCTCAACCATTGAGTCCAAATCTTATAGGTGGTGACCCATAATCTTCCCCTGGATGGACAACTTCAAACCATCTTCGAACCTCCTCACTTTAGCTAAGTCTGTGGTCACATAATCAGTGAAAAAATGGGCTAACTCCGTGAACTTAGCCACCTATTCCATCACTGTCATACTCCCTTATTTCAAATCCAAGAATTCTCGGGTTTTCACTTATCAATAGCCAATGAAAAGTACATGCCCATGAAGTGCTCTGGGAACTCTCCCCATGTCATTGCCTTTAGGTTCTTCATGGCCTTTGCCCAATCCCACCATAGATGGGCTTCTCCTTCAACATAGAATGTAGCTAGCCTTATCTTAGTGGCATCAGATGTGATCTTCATAACCTCTAAGATCTTATCTACTTGTTGGAATCAATGGTCAGCTACCATCAGATCCACCTCTCCCATGAAAGTCAGTGGCTTGTGTGCTTTAAACATTTGGAGTTTACTTGATCCTCCTTGGCCCACATTGGCACTAGCTTGTGCAAAGGTAGCCGTCATTGTGCCTATAGCCTCTATGAAGGATTATTGGTCAAAGGCCAGTGGTGGTTGGTTGTTGTTTTGCCCACCTCCTCGGCTGTTCTGATGTCCTCTCCCTCTATTTTCCATCTACACACATGTCAAATAGCGATAAAGCACTAACTTAGTATCCCAAGGTAAGGATCAAAGTCAAAATATTGAGATTTCTCTCATTGTCTCACTAGTAGAGCGTGTGCCGCAACTAGTAGACATTTACACCATGAACCGTCCAGTTCCTTCTTTTTTCAACCCCCAAGGTTATATTCTCTAACCCTAGTATTTCCTTTCCACATACATTTAACTATGCATATTGTTCACATAACACATAACACATAACATGTGGCATTTAGAGCACATAATATGTAATGCACAATGGATGCAATGGTCTAAACCCATGCCCCACAAATCCTAGGTAAATCAAGAACCTAGGCTCTGATACCAAGCTATTACGCCCCTAAAATCAATGGTCTTTTATCAACCCGAAGAAGTAACCGTGAATGCCGCATAAGCCGACACTACTACATAACATCCCCTTCACCAAGATCATAAGCAACACAAAGTTTTGGATAGAATCTCCCATGTACTGGGCACTCCCAAACTCATAACTTGTGCACATTTCAATCACTTGACCATTTCAAGGTCTAATATACATCAATTTGTCCTTAATATTACTCCATTTACATCCTTTGAACAAAAGGTATTAAGGCCCGAATGCTTGACAAGATCATTTTAAATTTCTAAAAATGTAATAGGACCTACCAGTAAAAAATCAACACTCTACCAGTAGAAGAGCTCATTAGAATTCTTATACCGGTAGATAATCAATGTTTTACTGATATAAGAGCTCTAAAATTCTTCTACTAGTAGATAATCAACGTTCTACCGGCAGAAGTGCTCTCTAGAACTTTTTTATTGGTAGATAATCAATGTTCTATCGGTGTAAGAGCTCAGTTTACCGTCGATTCAATCCTTTTTTCAACTCCAACTTGCACAACATCCACCCAACTCACATAACATTAACCTAAAATGATGTCCCCATAAAGTGAGTCACGCTTAATAAGGTATCTCTTAAAGAGGCTACTTTCCAACTTAGATGCATATGAACATTGCCCACATGTAATTCAACAATCAAACAAACATTCATCCAGAACATACAACTTCAAGAACGAATGTCATAATGTCATGTCATGTTATGAGGTGAGACTCACACATGCAATGTAACCTGAGCCTTCACCAACTCCCATAACATAGGCAATGCCATGCATATGAATCCGAGCATTCTAAGCCCCCGCCATTGATATTGCACATCCAATGACCATTTATAAATGGAGTGAGCAATTATGAACTTCCACCAACGGGCACCCAACCGACATGGTATTTATGGAGTTTTAATAACAGCTCCACATACGCCAACACACTTTATGGTCACAATGTCAATGGAATCTAAATCACCGAGTCTTATACCCAAGAGACAATCTAGCACTTCTTGCTAACTCCGACTCTATTTTCAATGTAACCCATGTGACTCAATCGAACCTTGATCCAACTTTCTCGAGCCCACGCATCATCCACTAAGAATGGTGTTTAGTCAAACCATGCACACACTCATACCCATGTCACATGCCCACGAATGTGATGCTTCCTATGCTTATGCAATGTGATGTACAATTGCAATTCTAATTCCAATGTCATGTTCATCATATCATGAGAGTAGTATGACATAAACCATTTTCACAATGTCAATTATATCTTGTGCATATAATTATATTCCATAATTTTCACCAAGCATGTTATAACATTTTCAATGAAACCAACATGCTACATTAACATAGGCATTTTATAAGCACCTTCAAGGCATAAATGTAAACACATAGCACTCCCAATCAACACATTTCTCATGAAATTACCAAAAACAAGCAATTTCACCCAAAACTCAATTCATGCAAAAAATTGGTTTTAGCACATTTCTATACCATTTCTCATATTCTAAGTACACTAGAAATGCATTTAAATAAGATATTTCATCTCAAGTCATGCTACCAATTTCATACAAAACCTTAGATTAAAAATAAATCTATTTAGGAGAAGAACCCTACCTCTTGAAGCGTGATACACGTAGGAGAAGCTCCAAGAAACCCAAATCAAGCTTTAAGCCTTGATTTCAAAAATCCTATCTTTGAGACTTTGAAAAAATCCCTTATTTTTGGTACGTAAACGTAGCTCTCATCGCGTAGATCAACTTTAATTCTTGGCCCCAAGGTGTTTCAACAAATGGTTGGCCCTAGATCTTGGAGAAAAGCTTGAAGAACTTTGATTTTTCTCTTTCCTCTCTCCCTTCTCTCTTTTTCAGAAATCAGATGGGTATTGGGAAGAAAAATCTGATTTTTCTCCCCTATTTATACCCTTTAGATACTTGGCCCTCGTTTCGCCACATATCCGCCTTTTCTGTGTCCGATTTCATCCTAAGTCAATTAAATCTTGTCCTATTTCAAGTTTAATATATTTTTATTTGAACTAACTTTAAATTATTCTCCACATTTCTCAATTTATTTCTAATCGCGTTTATTTTAGTCACGCGACACTTGATCACCTCGTAAAATGCAAAAAAAATTAACTGTCTCAAAATTCAACAACAATTGACTGAATAACTAGATTTTGCAACACGAATCCAACAGTGAGGTCCATTTCATTATCCGAGTTCTAAAAACATTTGAGTTTTCAACTCATGCCGTAGCGGCTAATTACCATATTGCCATTTTTCATAAAAAAATTTAAATTTTCTCGGGTTTTATAATATGTGTTGAGAAAAAGAAATGGATGAATAAAATAAAAAATGAAATTGTGAAAACAAAGAAAGTATTGCAAAAGAAACAAATCAAGCAAGTAAGTTGTGAATTGAAAAGGAAAAGAAATGAAAAGGGGTGAGTTATTCATGGTAAAATGAATGAAAGAGGGATAAAATGTGCAAAATTATGGTATAATTGGATAGCCCTTTTGAACTCCTATTATTCATCATTTCATTAAGCACTTACCTTGGCCACGTTAAAATCTTAAGGAAGTTCTTTTTGATTCGAGGATATGTTTGCATAAGTGATTCTATTGCATCTAATGCATAGGAGATGTTGATAATATTGGTTGATTTAGTATTGATATTCGTCCATGAGATTCTATCAAAGTCAAATTTTATTCTAAAACTGTTTATTGATTTTTACATGTGAAATATTTTGCTTTGATTTACAATATTCATATCACATGTGGATTTTGTGCAAAAGTCACTAAAATCTGAGTGTGTTATTTGATGAGTGATTTCTAGGAAATGATTGGCATCGAGGCTAATTTTGATAAACGAGAAGAGTTGTGCTATTCCCCCTATTTTTGAATAGTAAAGCATTACACACACACAAGTATTTCATAAAAATGAGGGGAATGGTTGCACAAGTAGGGTGTGATATTCTTAAATTAGGATAAATAGGGAAGTATTTGAAAAAAAAAATGATGGAATGATGCTATAATTTCATTTGTGATAAGTGTATAATATCTTGTGCTAACCATTGATGTTTGTAGATAACTTGACTGAAAACCATCACGAGACACAACTTGTCCACTAGGGTGACCTAGTGGTTTAAAGGCTTGTTTCATGGGCTAAATACAATCGTGAAACCTATGAAATTAGTTATGTGTTTTGTTGTTTTATATTACTAGGGACTAGTATTGTTTGGTTGAGGGATGTGATTACCTCTAAGATGTTGCATTGTTTATATAGGTTTAAGGGTTAATTGCATTAATTAAATAGTTAAAAGGTTAAAAGTTAAATGATATTTGTACTAATGAATGAAAACATGTTATTTTGAAATTATAAGGTCGAAAAAGTAAAATTGGAAAGCTAAGGGGCTAAGATGCAAAAAGAAAAAATTTGAGGCAACATTGCCAGCATCCAGATGCCCTTGCACCATCCAAATGGTGGGGCCCAGCGTTAGCATAAGAACCAAAGGAGAAGACGGCCAAATTCTAGTGTAAGACCACCGTCCAGACTGTGGTTGAACCGGCTTACCAGTTCCTTTCCCATTGGCCAACTTTGGCAACACTTGAACCCTAGTGGCCCAGGAAGGAAACTGCCACCCCGTCTTTTCCTATAAATACCCCATCTCGCCAATTTTCAAATCATTCTTTATTTTTCATTCTTCAATTTTTAGTTTAAGGCTTTCCTAGCCTATTTTCTCTTCTACATCTCTTGAATACCTCCTCCAACTTGGAGGGTGGAACCTCTTTCACTTGTCCTAGCTTGCCTTGGCAAATGAAGGCTGCCAATATTTCAATCTAACATTGGAAAAGAATTAGGATCTTTGTTTATGTTTTATTATTTTGTAATGTAATTTTCAATCTTACTTGGAGGAATGAACATCACCCACTTTTCTAAGTTGTCTATGACTATGAAGAGTGAGTAGTTTTTCATTAGCTCTTTAGTGGGGGGGGGGGGGGGGAAGGACTTGTGTAATATTTCTTGAGTTATGATAATTGCATTTTCAGTTTATGCTTCATTGTTATATATCTCCCTTGATTGATGGATGGTACTTTCCTTTAATGTTTTGAACTTTGTATTCCTAATGTGTAACTTAAGTTATGCTCATGGTTCATGTAAGTACCGAGCTAGGTTTATTGTTATTTTCATCCCATCCTTTGTATGTTATGTACTCCATGTTTGATTGAATGAATTACCAAGATGGGTTTTATGTAAAAGTTGAGAGATTGGTTATGGACGAGTTAAGTCTTAGCATATCCAATGCTTTTGATTCAATGCATAATCCAGAGTTACATTTTTCATTAAATCATTAACCTTTCGATCAATTATAAAAGTGAATTTTTGAATAGTTATATACCTTTAGATTTACTAGGGTAATTGGTTGTGGTATGATTCATATACCTTCTACTAAACCTAACAGTTACTGTGTAATAGTTTTATATTAAATATTTTTTGATTAACTTACCATTAACGTGGCGGTTAGTTGTAGTACGGTAGCAAATGGCATGCATGTCTTGGTCCCTCAAACTAAAGATTGTCTTTTTTCATTTGTTGCAAACTCGTGGTTTTAAACAATCTCTTTTCAAATCACTATGCACACACCAAAATCCACTGTTTCACAACTTTTCTAGGTTTCATCCACTCTTTCTTTCTATTCAAGTTTTCAACATATAACTCCCTCTGGAATCGACCTCGGACGTCACCTAGAATATTACAACTTGACCACTTACTCGGGTACGAAAGATAAAGATCAAGTCATAAAGCTAAACAAGTGTTGTTGACGGTTGAGGAAGGTTGAAGCCATTGTACTGTGTCGACTATGGTTAGTAGTGACACCCTGACCGAACTCAAACCTCATAAGTCTTGGACAAAGGATGATTATAGTCCCATGTGTTAGAATCCAAATGGTTTGAATGAAATATTCAATGTCATGACACATAATTTTTTCCACTTGTGAAACCTCTAGGGAAGCTTGGAAAGTTTTGGAAGTTTCCCACAAAAGGACTTTGTTGGTGAAAAAGTCCATGCTTCCAAGATTAACTTCTTAGTTTGCGACATTGAGAATAGAAAAGGATGAGATGTTTAGCAATTTACATGCCAAATTGAGTGACATGGTCAATTCATCTTTCGCTCTAGGTCAAAAGTACGATTACTCCATCTTAATGAAAAATCTTAAGATCTCTACCAGAGAGGTTTCAAACTAAGGTGATCACTCTTGAGTCTAAGAAAATTGAATTGAGCTCTATAATAGAAGAATGATAGTTTCGGGTCACCTTACTTGGGAGATGATGTGCCAGTCTATTTTGCAAGGAAGTTTAGAAAATTTGTAGAGGCTAGGAATGGTGGCTCCTCCAAGTCAAAAAATTAGTTTGATAGACCAAAGACTCCCTATCTCATCAGCTATTTTGAAAGTCCCTGGGGCTACCAAAGTGGTTGAATCACCTAAAAAGTAGGTGAGGTGAGAAACATGGACTTAGATGCACTTTCATGCATTACATCACATGAGCTAGGTCCATGCATTGAAAATTTTTTTTTTGTTTGATTTATATTACTTTCATTAAAAAAAGCATAAAAATTATATAAAGGAAGAAAATCCAAAAAATAGTTAGGTGTCTATTTTAGATGTTTTTATAGGATTTACTTTTGATTGCTTTTTTTTTTCTTTGTTATTGCATTTTATTGTGCATATGTTATATTTTTCTATTTGAAAATACAACATCAAAATTTGAAAAAAAAAATGAATTATTTGTTAGTTTTTGTTGTTAATCATGGTAATCACACTTTTACTCAAATTTTAACTTGTATGTCATCAAGTCAAAGTTCAGTGCATTACTACGAGTCATATTAGGGGATAGAGTTCTTAATACTTATAAGTCTTTAGAGCATGATCTAGAAACTAAGTTTCTTTCACCTTTGCATGCTTGGATAGTGATAATATTTGTGAAATTCATAAAACCCAATGCACACTTAAGCAATCAACCTTCATGGATAAAGAGACTTGCCAGCTTTTGATTTTTAATGACCTTACATGACTCTAAATGTTAGTGATTAATGAATGCATAGTTAAAGGTTAGTAAAGTCTCATATCCTTTAAAAAGATGCCAAATAGGAAACAACACCAATAAGTCTTATTTTTTCCCACAAAAAATCATTAACTCCTATCATAATTATTTTTGTACAATGCAGTCCTACTTTTAATTATTTATTCCCAAAAAAGTCCTAAGCTCCATTGATGATATATTTTGTACCAATTTTGTCCCTCTCATCAACAAACAAATTATGTTTTAATTTATAATTTAATATCCAATTAAGTCTCATCATTTATTATTAAAGCATGCACCCCATTCAAAAGTAAGAGTTTTTTATGATAGTCCAAGTATATATATTTTTTTTTTATATATCTCTTAAATAGAATATTGTAGCTTTGTATATTTGAATTCATTTTTTCAAGCAGACCTTAAAATAGTAATTATAAATTCAGACGTGGAAGGGGAAATAAAAAAATTGTACAATTTGACGTCTCAATGATTGCATTTATATTTTAATTTCTACATTGTTTATTTATGTAATGTATGTCTTTATGGTTGCGGTTTAGTGAGGTGAATTGAAATTCATATGCTTAACACAAGTAAATATAAAAGCAGATGGACTTGTTTACTTTATCAATTATACAAATATTTATTGTTAAATTATGTGTTCCGGATGTTATGAACTTAGTGCAAGCTCAATAGTAGAGGAAAAAAAAATGTAGGCATTAGGCCCCATATTTTAGAGGTCAATAATGTAGTATAGGTCAAAAGTTAAAACTTAACAAAATTTTGTCTAACAAAAAAGCTCATGAAAGAGTAACCAACAAAAAATAATTTTAAAATTTGGGGCTCTAAAGTCCAACCCACTTCACACAATGACATTTGTTGAAGGAAAAAACAAGATTAATAAGAAAGTCAGACATCATCAATTTTTTTTTGATTTTCTCCTATCAAAAATAATATAATGAGCATCAATTTTTCTCTCTTTTGTACAAAAACAAAAACAAACTCAACACATTCTCTACTTCTCTCAAACTTGATTTTGTTGTCATTTAAGCACAAAACATCAATAAAACTATTCATTCTCATAAAGGATTCAAAATAAAAACAGATTTAATTTCAAAAAAAAAATCTTTTGATAAAGTTGTTACTTGTAACAAATAAAATAGAGCAAAAATTTAGTTGAAAGTTACAAACATAAACAAGTAAAAGATCCTAAAAAATTTTAAAAAGTAGTGGAATAATTCAACAAAAAGATAAAAATGAATGTATTTCTAATAATAGTCAATCATGTAATACCACAATTTTGGTGAAACATCTAAAAACAAATAAGAAGAACACAAAAATATTAATGAGGTAATAGATTATAATACTATCAAAATATTTATGCTCAAATGTCATACTATCATTTTAAAAAATATGTTCGCATAATTTGGATAAAAAAATTAATTAGTAATTTTCAATTTCAAAAAATAAAAACAAAGTCTCATTAACAATTATCGCTTTAGGCCTCCCATGTTCTTGAGCCACCCTTGTATGCACAAACTAGAGAAAAAAACTTAACTTGCTTTGGGACACTACTAACACAAATTATTGGTAAAAATATAATTGTTGTGTTTAAAGGAAAGATGGAATTGGAACAAAACAAATAATTTATGGAGTTTTGGACTACTTAGAAATTATCATAAAAAATAGGACTTAGTTGTATTAAGTGAAATATGATGGAACTTAACGGTTTTTAGTGACAAAAAGTATGAGTTATTGGTGTCTTTCCCAATTATAAAAGTGGGGGGGGCATAAAAAGATGGCTAAAATCAATAGCAATTGAATTGTTCAGAGTACTCTGTTAAATGTCAATGCTCGTGCAAAGGTCAATGAGTTATGTTCTACATGTCGAAGAGCTACAATGTGAAATATGGAGTTCACAATCTTGCTTATTTGAGGCCATAATGAGTAGAAGGAATGAAACAAATATGGGGAGTGCCCAAAATGAATATGACAAGAAAAATTCAACATTCATTAATCAATTATGCATTCACTTAGATGATGTATTAGGAATTCATATAGAGCTACAGTAAAATCTTAACCTAGATGGATTTTAAATTGTGTTGGAGTTTAGTTTCACACAATTAACACATGTTTTGATCAAAGAAAGATAAAATTTGAACATGTGTGTGTGATTGTAGAAACTGGACTTGGTTTAGGAAGTTGTTCTAATGATGTATAAGTGCTAATTTCTATATTCATTAATATACCATAGAGTAATGTGTGAGATGATCAAATGAGGATGGATGTGTTAATTGATGAATTAGTGTAATTTTCATAATTATTGATATTTGTGCATTTAAACTTGCAATTTTTAAAATTGCATTTAATTTGATCCAAATTCCATCCATGCATGTGCATTGGACTGTTTTCATTCATGTATATACAACATGTATGAATTTGGGGGCCCATTGGGTTAAATTGAGAGAGTAGGAATAGTCGTAGTGGTCCGGAGGAGGATTGGACAATTGAACAGTTAGGAGGCTGAACAGCTTCAGGGACCGCTCGAGCAGCCTCTATTAAATGTCGAGCCAATGGCTCTAAAATCAAATTTTGATGACTTATGTTTATTCCAAACTCTAGCCAAACCTCTCAAATCCCTTTCCTAGAACCTACCCATACTCTCAATCCCATTCTAGGGTGTTCCTTGTAGTAATTCAACTTTATATCTTTGATTCCCACACAGTTTGACACATTTTCATTGATTAAATTTTTGAAATGGCACCCTGAAGAGCCTGAGAGTCAGCCCATAGCCGCTTTTGTTGTTTGAGAATTAGAGATAGAGACTTACAGCTTTATGGGAGGATGAAAGTTTTACTTATTCGTTGTTCCTTTGTCTATGTATTCCTATTTTGATGTATTTGTAACATATATTCAGTTTTATACATTTTTTCTTATTGGATATGTTTGAGTTTGATGCTATATGCCATGTTTTAGCCCTTTTTGTTTGTTCTCCTACATTTTTATCTATTATGCTAGATGTTTAATTATGAAAAATCTCATATTCTCTACTGAGTTTGTTGTGAGGTTGTATTTGGCACTTTGTGACAAAAGAGGGAGAATTTTTGAGAGTTTTTTGGAGAAATATGTTGAGTAGCTTAAGGGATTAGTTGAATGGAGGATAAATAATAGTGGTTAATATAATTACTCAAGGGGAGTACATTTACAAACATGGCATGAAGTCACATGCTTTTCATTTGTTATGTTTTACACTTTTTTGTTTTGTACTTGTTATTTTACATTTGTAAGTTTTATTTGTATAGCACTAACTGATGTGGAGAACTAGTTTGGTGAACTAATGTTGATGAATCTAAAAGTTCTCAAGCACAAGTTTGTNGGAGTTCACAATCTTGCTTATTTGAGGCCATAATGAGTAGAAGGAATGAAACAAATATGGGGAGTGCCCAAAATGAATATGACAAGAAAAATTCAACATTCATTAATCAATTATGCATTCACTTAGATGATGTATTAGGAATTCATATAGAGCTACAGTAAAATCTTAACCTAGATGGATTTTAAATTGTGTTGGAGTTTAGTTTCACACAATTAACACATGTTTTGATCAAAGAAAGATAAAATTTGAACATGTGTGTGTGATTGTAGAAACTGGACTTGGTTTAGGAAGTTGTTCTAATGATGTATAAGTGCTAATTTCTATATTCATTAATATACCATAGAGTAATGTGTGAGATGATCAAATGAGGATGGATGTGTTAATTGATGAATTAGTGTAATTTTCATAATTATTGATATTTGTGCATTTAAACTTGCAATTTTTAAAATTGCATTTAATTTGATCCAAATTCCATCCATGCATGTGCATTGGACTGTTTTCATTCATGTATATACAACATGTATGAATTTGGGGGCCCATTGGGTTAAATTGAGAGAGTAGGAATAGTCGTAGTGGTCCGGAGGAGGATTGGACAATTGAACAGTTAGGAGGCTGAACAGCTTCAGGGACCGCTCGAGCAGCCTCTATTAAATGTCGAGCCAATGGCTCTAAAATCAAATTTTGATGACTTATGTTTATTCCAAACTCTAGCCAAACCTCTCAAATCCCTTTCCTAGAACCTACCCATACTCTCAATCCCATTCTAGGGTGTTCCTTGTAGTAATTCAACTTTATATCTTTGATTCCCACACAGTTTGACACATTTTCATTGATTAAATTTTTGAAATGGCACCCTGAAGAGCCTGAGAGTCAGCCCATAGCCGCTTTTGTTGTTTGAGAATTAGAGATAGAGACTTACAGCTTTATGGGAGGATGAAAGTTTTACTTATTCGTTGTTCCTTTGTCTATGTATTCCTATTTTGATGTATTTGTAACATATATTCAGTTTTATACATTTTTTCTTATTGGATATGTTTGAGTTTGATGCTATATGCCATGTTTTAGCCCTTTTTGTTTGTTCTCCTACATTTTTATCTATTATGCTAGATGTTTAATTATGAAAAATCTCATATTCTCTACTGAGTTTGTTGTGAGGTTGTATTTGGCACTTTGTGACAAAAGAGGGAGAATTTTTGAGAGTTTTTTGGAGAAATATGTTGAGTAGCTTAAGGGATTAGTTGAATGGAGGATAAATAATAGTGGTTAATATAATTACTCAAGGGGAGTACATTTACAAACATGGCATGAAGTCACATGCTTTTCATTTGTTATGTTTTACACTTTTTTGTTTTGTACTTGTTATTTTACATTTGTAAGTTTTATTTGTATAGCACTAACTGATGTGGAGAACTAGTTTGGTGAACTAATGTTGATGAATCTAAAAGTTCTCAAGCACAAGTTTGTTTGGATTGATTACACATTTTTGCATAGATTTCACTTATATATATATATATATATATAAACCTTGTTGATTCTCTTTGTGCTTTTATAACTGTTATTATGTTTTCTCATTGTTACATATAATGTTTTTCACGAGGTATTTGGTTGATTTGTTATGTCCAAGACTATGATACTTCAAACCTACATCAAGAAGATAGTTTTGTACTTAGGTATGAGATTGAGTGACTATGTCCTCGAGTGTTGAGATTAGTTTGCTATCGATCTATTTTGATTGTGGTTTTCAAGTTGTAATCTTAAATTTATTCCTCTTGTATTTTGTCACGGAATTGCCAAAGGGGGAGATTGTTAGAAAATTGATTATTGTAATTGACTAATTTTGTGAGGTCATAATGTAAATCTCAGCTAGATCCATGATCATGAATCTACAAAGAAAAAGATTCAAAGCTATAAGAAGTCCAAGCTACAAAGTCACATCATGAAGATTTCTCAAGATCCTTCAAAACTTAGGAAAGCTACGCTTACTATTTTTACTTTGGTTACTTCAGTTCTAATAATTAGATTTAGGATGAATCAATACATGACTCTTAAGGGTTTCTATTGAAAATACATTTGAAACATCAAAAATTATTTTGAAATCATAGATTGAGTCATGGATCGGATCCTTGTTGAACTCCACTAAGTGCTCAATAAGAAAAGATTTTGCTTGGTTTTAGGCTTAAAAATCAATAAGGAATGCCATTTGTTAGCAGGCCTAGGAATTAAGCGATCTCTGAAACACTTGTGGAAAATTTAGGAAAATGATGAACAGTTGTTGGAGATGGCTTGTTGGCCACTCGAGCAACAACAGATGGCTCAAGTAGCCTCCCTACATAACTAACCTAGAATTGATCCTTGTTTCATTCTAGTGAGAAGCTCCCTCTGATAACTTGAGTGATCCCTCACAAATTTGATTTTTTTTATCCCGAATTAAACTCTATTTATGGGACCTATATATATGGCAAACATTTTTTGACTAGGGTGACCCTCTAAAAAGCCTTTAACTTCTTATATCATCTGGAGAGCCAAGAACAAACCCTAGAAATCTGTAAGCATCCAATGTAAAATCTACCTTGATTAATCTCATACTTAAATTCTAAATTTTATAGAAGTGAGAATTCTTGTAGAACCCACGAAACCCACATTGTTGTATGAAGGAGTAGATATTGGGAGGAGTCCTTGAACATCGAACAAGGAAACGTTTGATTGTGGAGCTCGATTTCCCTTTTAAAGGTATTACTCAAAACCTTGTAATGGTGAATCCAAAGGCAGTATGCAAGGAAGAAGGCATCTAACCAAGGGCTTGTTTGAGGTGTAAGACTTTGGACCTTATAATCTACTTTTGAGTGTGTGGATTAGGTTTAAGTGGACCAAAAGTAGTCCCGTCATTTTTAATGTAAGGGTTTCCACTTTAAAATTACCTTGTGTTGTGGTTGTTGTTGATTCACATGTTTTGCACACACACGTACAATTCTACGCATGCTCGCAACATGTGTTTGACGGTATGCTTGTTTGATTGTTATAGCTTGAATTACTATCATTGTAGTTGTTGGATTTGTGGAAGGGCTATTGCATGGATAAGGATGGTGGATTTGCATTGATTGATTGTGATTGTTGAATTGGGCATCTTGCATTCATTGAAAAGGTTTGTTCATTCAAAATGGGTTTATTTTATTTATCAATTCGTGGTTGTGGTTAATAGGTCAAATTCGACATTGATTTCTGCTTCAAGTGTAAAAGACTTATTCACACCCCTTTAGGTCATGCCCTATGTGATTCCACATGTATAATCATGTGGGGGATGATCTAAAACACACTTCTTAGTATTTTACTATTGATTTGAAGAGTAGAGGGTTAGGTTGGACTAGGTCCCGTGATTTGTCCCGTTCTACATAAAGATAGTGTGCCTTATTTGTGTGTGATCACTTATTATTAGATCATATAAAACATGCTAGATTAATATATCACCAGTTATTGATTATAGTTGCATTTGACGATCTATTTTGATTGTTTGGCATATGATTTGTGATTGTTGGACGAATTAGGTCATTAGATTTTTTTATTTTTTTAATTGTTTTTGTACAAGACCTATTCACCCCCCTCTAGGTCTATTTAGGGTTTAACTAGACATCAATTTGCGCAATCTCAATTGGTATGAGGGCGAAGTTCACTTTAATACGATTCTTAAACCATATTGTTGTCTTAAACCCCCAGTTTGTTAAATGGACATGCAGAGGGAAATAGGTTCTATCTCTCGACCGCCTCTATTTGATGAATCTAATTATAAATATTGTGAAGGCACACATGAGAGAATTTCTTAAATGAATGTGTCTAGGCCTCAAGTTTAATAGGATGGACTAAACCAATTTAACCCACGACTGTAGGTATGAATACAATCACTAAGCCAAAACCTAACAACTCATAGACCAAGTAGTACTATGATTCCAGCGGTTGGAATTCAAAGGGCTTTAATGCTCTATTTTTATACCATGATAAAAAATGAGTTTAGGAGGATCTCCACTTGTTATACTCCTAGAGAATCTTGGGACATTCTTGAGGTATTCCAATATGGGACATCTATGGTGAAGTCTAATCAATAACTTGTTTTCGAGTTTGAAGTACTGCGAAAGGAGGATCATGTGACATTGTCTGAATTTTATCTTCGTTTCCATGACATCATCAATGCCACTTTTAATTTTGGCAAGAAATATAACAACCCAGCCTTGCTATGGAAAATCATGAGATCTTTAGCGGAGAGGTTTCAACCTAAAGTGTTTGCCATAGAAACCAGCAAGGAGGTTGAGGTAATGAAGATAGAGTACCTAATTAGATCTCTCTTGACCTATGAATTGAATATTCCTTAGCACAAAGAATTGAAGGGCATTGCACTTAATTCTTTCAAAGAGTACGGAGGAGATTCAGTCTCATCGGGTGGGGTTGAGGAACTTGTCATGTTTTGTTAAGCAATTTCAAAAATATACTAAGATTGACAAGGAAAATTCCTCGGGTAGTAAGAAAGACAAGTGATTTGAAAAGACCAATTCNATCATATAAAACATGCTAGATTAATATATCACCAGTTATTGATTATAGTTGCATTTGACGATCTATTTTGATTGTTTGGCATATGATTTGTGATTGTTGGACGAATTAGGTCATTAGATTTTTTTATTTTTTTAATTGTTTTTGTACAAGACCTATTCACCCCCCTCTAGGTCTATTTAGGGTTTAACTAGACATCAATTTGCGCAATCTCAATTGGTATGAGGGCGAAGTTCACTTTAATACGATTCTTAAACCATATTGTTGTCTTAAACCCCCAGTTTGTTAAATGGACATGCAGAGGGAAATAGGTTCTATCTCTCGACCGCCTCTATTTGATGAATCTAATTATAAATATTGTGAAGGCACACATGAGAGAATTTCTTAAATGAATGTGTCTAGGCCTCAAGTTTAATAGGATGGACTAAACCAATTTAACCCACGACTGTAGGTATGAATACAATCACTAAGCCAAAACCTAACAACTCATAGACCAAGTAGTACTATGATTCCAGCGGTTGGAATTCAAAGGGCTTTAATGCTCTATTTTTATACCATGATAAAAAATGAGTTTAGGAGGATCTCCACTTGTTATACTCCTAGAGAATCTTGGGACATTCTTGAGGTATTCCAATATGGGACATCTATGGTGAAGTCTAATCAATAACTTGTTTTCGAGTTTGAAGTACTGCGAAAGGAGGATCATGTGACATTGTCTGAATTTTATCTTCGTTTCCATGACATCATCAATGCCACTTTTAATTTTGGCAAGAAATATAACAACCCAGCCTTGCTATGGAAAATCATGAGATCTTTAGCGGAGAGGTTTCAACCTAAAGTGTTTGCCATAGAAACCAGCAAGGAGGTTGAGGTAATGAAGATAGAGTACCTAATTAGATCTCTCTTGACCTATGAATTGAATATTCCTTAGCACAAAGAATTGAAGGGCATTGCACTTAATTCTTTCAAAGAGTACGGAGGAGATTCAGTCTCATCGGGTGGGGTTGAGGAACTTGTCATGTTTTGTTAAGCAATTTCAAAAATATACTAAGATTGACAAGGAAAATTCCTCGGGTAGTAAGAAAGACAAGTGATTTGAAAAGACCAATTCCTCAAGTAAACCTAAGTCTATGAAACAGGTTCAGTCTTCTAGAGAAAAAAAAAAAGTAAAAAGATACATTTTTATGAATTTCAAGGCTACTGAAATGAAGCAGTTTAGTGTCCCAATGCTGGTGCTAAAAAGAAAGTGAACATTGAGAAGGGTAAACGAGTAAATGCCACATGGATTGATAGTGCCTTCGAATGCTAATCATTTAAGGAGGACCTAGGTAATTTTATTGTATTTGTCGTACCTCCCTCACATTCCCATATTGTCGATATACGTTCCTTTAATTGTAATACATGTGACATATATGTTAATGGTAAAGAAGTGGAGGAAGAAGTGTACTGAGGAAGTGAGGTAGAGTCCAATCCTGAGGATGCATTCATAAGGCTTAAGATGAGCTCTATACAAAATATTTGAAGCAAAAGAAAAATCATGTGAATTTAATTATTAAATTAAAATCCCTAGATAAGGAAAAGGACTCCTTGAAGAATGAGCTTTAGGAAACTAAAACACTAGTTAGTGGGCTTAGTAAAGAGAAGATAGGATTGATGGACAAGGTTAGCTTGTTGGAACAAGAGGTTCATACAATGGTTAAGAACAATAAGGGTCTAGAGGTTAAAACTAAGAAACTTGCTAAAAACCTAATTGAGTCTAAGGAAGTTCTCAAAAGAATCTCCTTAGGATCAGATAAACTTGATATGCAGTTGTCTATAGGGAAGGACGCAGGAAATAGAAGTGGTTTAAGTTTTATTAACACTGTTGCATCTTCTTCTTCCAAGATAGTGGTTGTTAAGGTAAAAAAACACACCATCTACTCATGTTGCGAACCCGACTAGGAAAGTAGAGTCAAAAACTCAAGTAGCCATAAGTTTGATGTTAGGGGTGTTCAACCGACAAGTAGGGTCACAAGTGCCAATTTCTTTCAGCCGATCCATTAGCAGTCGAAAGTGGGAAGGATAAATCGAACCAAATCTAGCCACACAACCACCTGAACCAATATCAGATGGGCTTGAATCTCATTTAGTCAAACCTAAAATATGTTTTGGCCCAAGCCCAATTAATTTTCACAACCACCTAATTCACCTAAATTGATAAAAACAAATTCATCTTTTTCTAGCCCAAATTCATTTGTTATTTTGTATAGTTTATAACCTGTAATTGAATCAACTAGAACCCAGAACAAATAAAAACAATAACAAGAAAATCAAACAAAGCATGGAACATAGCCAATCCAAAAACAACCTATTTAGAGCACCAAGAGAAAATTATAAAATGAGCCTAACAGGTTTGTATTGTATTGTTTAAACAACCAAAAGTGGTAATCCCTCAACCAAATAAAGTTATACATCACATAGGATAATGTTTGCTAAGCAAAAAGAATCATAAAGAAAAGTTAGTCATTCCAAAAATAAGTAGTGATGCATCATTCCACATATCAACAGTTAGGATTTAAAAATCAACAGTAAGCCTTCCAAAATCCTATAACCTGTAAGTATCAAATAGAAATAAAATTTACAACACAAAGAACATACAAAAAATGCTTAGAAATCGCTAAATTCAATAATCAATAACATTAGCATGTGTTGCACTCCCATCCAATTATAAGATCAAAAATAAAAACTATTGATTAAATCTAACATTATATAATAAGAATAATATAATTTTTTAATAATGAAAATAATATATATTTCCATATATATGTTACCTATTTTAAGGTCAATGCAATGAAATCCATTGCATCTCGACCATCAAAAGGAATTAGATCCATTAACCAATTTTTGTGCACAAACAATGGCCACAACAATTTTTGGAGATAATTAATTTCAAAATGGATCCGGTACACGTCCCCTTGTACTAATTGAGTACTTAAAAACAACTTTAGATATGAGAATAGACAACATATCTTTTGCAAAATGGGAAAGGATAGGAGACCTCGCCGAATTTAATTTCCACCAATGAAGAATGACAAATTGTACAAATCTGATCAATGCCCCATGAAAGTAAACAAGCCTCCAATTGTGTCCTCTCTATGATTAGGAATTAAACTAAAGTTTATAATTCTTTTGTTTAACTTCCAATTATCATTGATGAAGTGTGTAGTAAGACACATAGTTAAGGTGTTGAATAGAAGTCCATGTATCAATTATTAAACAAACCCTATCAAATGAGTACCCAAGGATTTTATTCAAGTTATCCTTTTCATTTTGGTAAAGTTTGATGCAGTCTCTAACAATTGTCGTGCGAGATGAAACTTGAAACTTTGGCTCAAGTGTCCTACAAAACCTTCTAAACCCATGAGCTTACACAGCTTAAAAAGACAACTCATCCCTAATAATTATTTTAGCAAGTTTCATTCGTGAAGTTTCCTGATTAAACTTATGGCAAGGAAACCTAAGAAGCTTAATTAATTATTGGTAGTCATCTTTGACACTTAATATTGCTAGACTAAAGACCACATATTTTTAAAAGTTTGAGATCAAATATAGTAGACAATTATTTGAACAAGGATGACACAATATGTTTGGTGTGAACCTTTAAGTGGTGTGGCATCTTTTACTGTCAATAGAGTTGCGTTGTGGGAATATGAAGTTATTTTGTTTGCCTATGTTAATCCATATTGTGATATATCTAAATTGCTTAGAGGTGAGGATTTTTGGTATTGAATTGAGAGATATTATTGGGATCCTATGTTGGAGATTGAGAATGAATAATTGAGAGATGAAGAAAAGAATTAGTTTTACTCGAGTTAGTGAATAATGCAAAAATAATAAGATTGATCTAAAAGTATATGCGTGTGGACCATGGCGGGGGAGATGTAAGATAAAAAAAAAAATTACCAACTTGACCTTTAGCCCAAGTATTATATTTGGTTATTTACTAAAATCCCCTATGGAGGGAAATGATGGATTGTAAGTGTGGTTAATTTGGAAGATATATGAAGAATACATTTATGGTTAGGTTCCATTTGTATACTTTGGAAAATCCAACATATCTTTACAAAACCCTTCAAACCTTTTGCATAATCCTTATCTATTGTTAGTTCCAATAGTGTTGAATTGGAGAGCGGACTTTGCTTACTGTAATTGAAGTTAGACAGCACAACGAAAGTTGGGGTTCTAATTAATATTTTTGAGACTAACTATCAGTTATGGTTACACCGGTGAATGTAAAAGTATAAACTTGAAAAATGAGAATTGACCTCTTTGATATCTAGGTGTTTAGTTTGATGATTATAACTATTGAGAACCTCGTGGTGTCCACCGAACCACCAAGACTTATAATTGTCCATAGAATTTGGATATTATAGAATGAAGGCTAACAAGAGTTTCTAGAACTTCTGTAAAGTTCTTTAGTGGTGTGGAGTGTTATTAAGGATAAAAGCTAGTGCTCAAATTGACATGAGAAGGTTTTGATTTTACATCGAGGAGATTGAGATGAGCATCTTTGGGCTCACGGGTGGATCCTGGGTAAACAAGGTCATGCATGTCTCAGGCTACGCCATGTCATGAGTTGTTCACACAGGAGAATAGCTTAGATGGAAATATAGTGAATGGGAGCATGAAGTACAAGAGTTTTATGGTACCCTATGATTAACCCTAAAAGCTACCTTTTCTACATATATTAAGGGTTAATGACCATCTGAACAGTCCTAAACCGCCTTGCTCTTTACTTCTCCACCAAGTCATGAAGGCTGCCTCTCATTGGTTCTTCTTGCCACCTCTACTGCCCATGGAGCTCTATAAGTACCCATTTCCTAGTTAGGATATGCCATTTTGGGAAGAGAATTTCTCTCATTTACACCTTTCTAAACATATCCCTTCTACATTTCTTGTTGTAAACACTCTTTCTACTTGGGGTTTGAACCTCTCTCACTTCTCTAACTTTCTCTTAACAAGGAAGAGTAGGAGTGCCTCAATTACACCTTCGAGAAGAGTTTTTTTGAGCTTTTTATCTTTGTTTTTGGAAGATTGTATCTTGCTTGGAGGGATGAGGTTCTCCCACTTTTCTAGTTTGTCCATAACTATGAAGAGTGGGTAGTTTCTCATTTGCTCTTTAGTGAGGGGGGAATGACTTGTCTAATATTGCTTGAGATATGATATTGTGCTCTCTTTTTTTATGCTTTATTGTTGTAAGCTGCCCTTAAATGATGAATGGTACTTTCCTTTAATGTATTATACTTTGTATCACTAGTGTATAACTTAGGTTATGCTCATTGTTAATACAAGTACCGAACTAGGTTTCATTTTCATTTCCATTCTATCTTTACTATTTCATGTACTTTAATGCATAATTCAATGACTTACTAATTTGGGCATTAAGTGAAGATTGGGAGATTGGGTATAGGCGGGTTAAGTCTCTTCATATCACTGAATGGTTATCTCCACGTTCTGGTTTGCTAAGGTGGTTGGTTGTTGTATGATGCATAGACCTTCTAGTAAATATGACAGTTGTTGTGTTATGGTTTGATATATAAATACCTTCCAATTGACATACCATTTACACGGGGGATAGTTGTAGTATGGTGGCACTGTCATAAACTCAAGCAATGACACACACGTCTCAATCCCTGAACTAAAGAGCACCTTTTCAATTATTGCAAGTAAAACCTGTTTTTAAGCCATCTATTTTTCAATCATCAAGCACACACCAAAATCCATTTTCAATAATCTTTCTCTAGGTTTAATTCAATTTTTTTTTGGTTTGAAGTTTCCACAGATAGCTCCCTGAGGAATCGACCTCGGACTCTTCCAAAATGTATTACAACTTGACCACTTATACTTGGGTGTGCATGATTAAGATCAAGTCAAGTTTTTGGCACTGTTGTTGGGGAATTACAGTAGTTTAAAAGAAAAAGGAAGTTACCTAGATTGTGTTATATGTATATATTATTTGGTTCATTTTGTGATTATGTTTGTTTATGTTTCCCGATTCAACAGGGTTTGAAAATCAGTCTAGTCCATCATCATCGTCATCGTCACAAGCATCCATAGACTCATTTGAGCTAAGCATGGCTAATAATCAAAGAGATTGAAAGGTGGCCCTAAATGCACGGCCTTTGAGAGAATATTTGCATCCTACACGCACTAGTGTCCCTTTGTATTTTGTTTTTCCTATAAATGCTCTAAATTTTAACATCAAACCAAGGACAATCAACTTTTACCTCAGTTTCACTTACTTGAGTTCAAAAATCTCTATTTGCATACAAAAGACTTTGAGGAAGTATGTGGTGCACTATGAGATAATTCTAAAACAGCCCGATTAAAACTTTTTTCTTTTTATTTAAAGGATAAAGCTAAACAGCGGCAAAGTTTTTGGAAAGCTCAGTCCATTCCAAGTTGTCAAGTTTTACAAACCGAATTCTTCAAGAAATTTTTCCCCATACCGAACCAATGCATTGAGACGGAAAATTATGAAATTTTCTGTGAAAGATGGAGAAACTTTTTTCCAATGTTAGGAAAGAGTTAAGGATCTTCTTCAAGTTTGCCCATATCAAGCATTTTAGAGTTAGACTCTAATCAGTTTTGTTTTTATGATGTCCTGCCCTCTACATTACGTCAATTTGTGGAAATGATGGCACAAGGAGAATTCATGGGAAAGAATACCAATATGCATATGAGTTTTTTGACATCATTTTTGGGAGTTCCCAAATGTGGAACTTGACCTCACCAAACATTGTCGAAACTAGACCATCCACGTCCCAAGGAGGAAAATATGTGTTGAAAGAGGATGATAACCTAAAATCCAAGATGGCTAGCTTGTCTTGAAAGCTCGATGCTCCCTTGACCACAACCATTTCCCTTTCCTCTTTACCAAGTCGAGATTGATTCTGAGGCCTTCTTTGTTAATGGTTGGGTCATGGTGTTGGACCCTTAGGGAGTGTACCTCGATCTCAAATGGTATGACTGCCTCTGTTCTATAGACTAAGGAAAAAAAGGTCTCACCCTTAGGGCTCCTTGGAGTTTTTGGTAGGCTCACAAAACACCAGGAAGTTCGTCCACCCACTGCCCTTTGGCACTTTCCAACCTAGTCTTCAGGTTGTGCAAGATTATTCTGATAGTAACCTCCACCTACCCTCTTTGCCTGGGAGTGGGCTGGACTGGAGTGGGGTTGCTTGATTTGTAAGTTCACACAAAACCATTGAGGAGTTTTTTGTCAAACTGCTTAGCATTGTCACTCACTATAGCATGAGGTACTCCAAAACGGCACACAATGCTCTTCCAGATGAAGTCCTTCACTTTTTGATCTAGCTAAGGACTCAGCTTCTATCCACTTTATGAAGTAATCAATGCTACTACTACAAATTTGCATTAGCCATGACTTATGGGTAGGAGATCTAGGATGTCAATCCCCCATTTAGAGAAAGGCCAAGGGCTCATGATAGGGGTCAATTCTTTCGGCAATTTTCTTGGCACTATCACGAAACATTGGCATTTGTCGCACTTTTTTACAAATTTATAGGCATCTTTAATCATGTTAGGCCAGTAGTAGCCCTACCTCACTGCCTTGTGAGCTAGTGCGCTCCCTCCGAAGTGGTTTCCACATATTCCCTTGTGGATTTATCTCAAAACATAATCAAATTCCTCTAGGGAGAGGCAGCAGAGTAGAAGTAGTGAGTAACTTTTCTTGTAAAGGGTGTTATGCAAGATGATGTACCTGGACGCCCTTAGTCTCAATTTCTTGGCTTCCACAAGATTTTCTAGGTGAGTGCCTTCTTCTAGATAGGCTTGGATGGGTGTCATCCAGTTGGCATCGGAGGATTCATAGTTGACATTGTCCTTATCTACTTTGAGCCTACTGGGCTCAAATTGGTGACCTATGAGCGCGGAGCCTGTTAGTATATTTTTGGATATGAACTTGGCAAGAGCATCTTTGATGGCGTTATCCTTTCTGGACAAATTTTGAATCTTAAAATGGTTAAGATTTTTTAGCAACGTTTGTACCACTGACAGATATTCTTGCATCCTTTCCTCATTTGCCCTTAAGTCTCCTTTTCCTGATTAACTATCATTTGGGAATCGCTATAGACCGCGAGATAAAGGGCTTCTATTTCAATTACGAGCTTCAGGCCTAAGATGAGGGCCTCGTATTCTGCCTGTTTGTTGGATGCCACAAATGGAAAGATACAACATATTTGAGCGAAGTGCCATAGGGAATGATAAGTACTAGCCTTGCTCCATTGCCATCGTTAGTAAAAGATCCATTTACGTATAGCTTTCAGCATGCTACTGCATTAGTGGGTGTACATGATTTGATAGTTGGAGACGCCAACTTAGGCATGGGAGTGCAATCAGGTAGGAGTGCTACAGGCTAAGGTACAATCGACAAGGTTGTTGACAATACTGGAGGAGTAGATGCAAGGGAACTGGTCGCCTCAGGCCAGGGAGCCTAGGTGTCAAGGGCCTGGGTCATAGGTTCCAAGGCACAAGGCTCTCTGGAGGTGGCGCCTAGCCTTGTTGCATAGGGAGTCAAGGTGTTGTGCATTGAGCATGTGAGCACACATGGTACTTCTTTATGGGAGCTTCCTTCCTCTATTGGTGTAGATTCGGCCACAAAATTTGCAATCACTTGTGTCTTTATATAACTTTACATTACAATGCCTAAAATAATAATCCCTCTATGGGATAATCAAGTGTACATCATAAATGCCTCAAGACAATCTTTTAAAACACAAGTTTTAAAGGTAAATACAAAAAGGCTCCAAAAAAGATTCGTTCTAATCCAAACTCCCACAAGCATTCCATCACCTATGACCCAGGATGATAACACCTTCCATATACTTTAGAGAGTTATTATCCTATAACGCTCACACATAGTCTAATCCTTCCTACCTTTTCATGTCATTACTAATTTTCTTACTCCATAATTCTTTCCCTTCAAAAGCTTACCATGTCATTCTCAAACAATCTTCAATCAAAATCATCTAATATAACTCATCAATTATTGCACCATGATCCTCCAATCATACTCTTTCTTAATTATTCTTATAACCCAATTGTACAAAAATTAAGTCATCCCTTAAAATTTAATTCTACCCAATGTAATACTAATTAACTATCCATATTACTTCCAAACTACTATCGATAATCAAATGTATAGTCATAAAACAACCTGCAAATCCACTCAAAATCAAAATCACAATTCTTACTCGTATTTCAAAACCGATATCAATTCTTAGTTATTTTTATCATACATCTCCAATTGATTGTATTTTAGCATTGTACTATTTTATAGTCTCTTAGTCATCTTCATGGAAGATTTATCCGTCCCAAAGTTTTTACCATCAAACCAAAATTTTCAATCTTTCTTCAATTCTTAATCTCTCAATCAATTTCAATAACTTCACCTAACAAAAATTATATAAAGGATGTCATAGTTGACCTTATCTCCAAGGAACAAAATTGAATTACCACACATCCTTGACCTAACAAAGTAAAGCAACTAAGGGTCAGGCAAAATAATGAAAATTGACATAACCTAAAAAAGTTAGAACATTGTAAATCATCATACCTCGAAGCCTTTTTACTTTTATACCTTCTCAACCAAAATACACTAATACTCTCTATAACCTCCAAAACTCATGATGCACGACAAGGGATAATTGTCTTTAGGGCAGGCCTTGTTAAGTTCGATGAAGTCCACACAAAGGTGCCATTTCCTGCTGGCCTTTGTTACCATTATGAAATTTGATAGCCAAACTGGGTAGGCTACTTCCCTCATTAACCCATTTGCTAGTAGTTTCCCCACCTCCTTTTCCATGGCCTAGGCTCTTTCGATACCAATGTTTATCAACTTTTGGTGGATGGGCTTGTGTCTGGGATCCACGTTAAGCTAGCAGGTGGCAACCTCGGGTCGATGCCCTTCAGATCTTCGTGGGACCAGGAAAAAATGTTCATGTTCCACTTAAAGAAATCAACGAGGTGGGTGGCTCCATCTCGAGGAAGCGAGGAGCCAATATAGATTCTTCTTTCTAGAAATTTCTCGTTCATCTCTGCTAATTCAAGTTCTTCTGCTGGCTCTCCCATTTTCAGTGTGCTGTCATCCCTAGGTTCATGCATTTCCACTTGTAGGGTCTCTTGAGATTTTTTGGCTCTTATAGTCGACACATAGAATTCTTTAGCAGCAACATGGTCACCCTTGATTTCTCCAATCCCACATGGAGTTGGAAAATGGAGAATGAGGTGATAGATGGATGGAACTATCCTCAAGGTGTTGAGTGCAGGGGAGTCCAAGAATGATATTATAGGTAGAAGGGCAATCCAACACTATGAAGTTCATCATGATCCACAGCTTCTCGGTGTTGTCTCTACTGTGACTGGTAGGGTGATGGAACCCAAGGGATATACCTTCTCCCCCAAAAATTCAATGAGGGGCGTCCTAATGGGCTACAATCTCTCCCTGCCAAGATGAAGGCTATCATAGGCTGCTGGAAACAGGAAATCAGTAGAGCTTTCGTTGTCTGCCAGGATTCTCTCAAAGTAGTCATAAGAGTCATGGTCATGATCGCGGTGAAATCGAAAATACTTGTTTGGGTTCCTACAATTCAGGGCAGTCTTCATTTTCTCCAACCAACATATCATAGGATCATCCTGGATTTGGAGCAAGATATGCTCAACTAAAGCATTGAGCAGTGTGACAATCTGCCACTCTCTCAAAGGTGCATAATTGAGGCAGTCTTTGACGGACACTATCTCCATCCTCTTTTTCTTATTTTCTGCTTTTTTCCTGTCTTCGTAGGTGTTCTTTATCTTCTCTCCCCTTCAGGATGACTCACCTCGCCTATCCATGGTGACATCCTCAACATTCATATATTTCTGAGCCCTAAATAATAGCTCGAGCATGCTTGTTGTTGATTTTTTCAAAACTAAAAACATAAAGCTTGATGAGCACAGACCTGGGATAAAGGTGGCCATGGTGACCTTATCATCTGGCTTTTATATCTGGAGGGCCTCCTCATTAAATAAAGTGAGGTAGCTCCTTATCCTACTTAATGGTGAGTAGGTGGATGACTGGTTTTTTATGTTGACATCCCCCTATAAAGTGGGACACGAAAGATTTGCTTAGTTCAACAAAAGAATTGATAGAAAATGGTTTAAGGTTGGCAAACCACAGACATGAAAATCCCTTAAGGGTGGTGGGGAAGGCTCTATTCATTATCTCGTCTGGTATGTTATAGAGTTGCATAAGGGATTTCTACATGTCGAGGTGGTCGAGTGGATCTTTTGAACCATTAAAAGTTTCCACTGTGGGCATCTTGAACTTCGAGGGTAAGGGATAGTTGACGACATCGGCCACGAACGGAGTGTTAGTGAGCCTTATCAGATAGTCCACTATTTCCGACGCCCATGTCTTGATGGCGTTGAAGACGTTGCCTAACTGGTTTTGTACCTCCTTGATTTTCTCATCCCATTAGTTGGGGATGCCATCTGTCGGATCGTTGTAATAAATTTTGTGGTCCGCATACTAGTTTTTCCTCTTATCCTCCTGCACAAGAGGATCGCCAATGTGTGATGACGAAGCCAATGCATAAGGAAGGGGAGTTGGGGTGCCCAAGTAAGGGACTCCCTAGTGCTACAAGGGGCACCTTGGCGTTGGGCATCACGCTGGTAAACAGAAGACTCACTTTCAACTGAACAATGGTATTCACCCAAGTATAAGTGGTCAAATTGTAATATAATACTCAGTTTAAGTCCGAGGTCGAACCCACAATGAAATGGATATTGGAAATCAAAATGGAAATGGTGAAACTGTTAGGAATACAAAATGAAATAAAGGAGCTTATGGTGCGAGCTTAGAACAACTAAATAAACATAATAAAAACTACAATAATAGATGCAATAATTTAAAAGATACCCTTCAGATTGAGGATTCCATGTACATTATATTGGCTAAATACTGAAAATGCCACCTTACAGCAATTAACCCCTGGGTCACCAAAAAGTCAATTGGTAGGGATGATATATATTAAATCCTATCTAGCAACTAATTAGGTTAACTAGCAAGTGTCTCCATGCAGCAGTCAAATAACCCAAGTAATCCAGAAGGCAAGCCATTTAGGAGGAATACTTGAATTATTCAATAGGCATTTATGTACCATGCAACAATTAAACGACTATAGTAAACCAGAAGGCAAGCCATTTAGAAGGAATACTATAGTTATTTAACCGGCAGGTTGATGATTCACTGATGAAGACATTCCAGTTCACGCATTGAATCAAAAGCATTGGCTAAGTTGAAACTTAACCCGTCTATAACCAATCAATTGACTGTTACGTAAAACTCAATCATGTACATCATTGTATCGTGCCTGAAGTACATAACTAGTAGATAGTATGGTATATAGCATTAGGTACCGCTCGGTGTTCATAACTAGAAGCATATTATAAATATAATCATCCATCAATATGGGAGGTATATCTATAATATAAAATATGACAGCTTCAACATCCAATGGTCTCAAATTAATTTATTTAACGGCCACCAACTTCTCTCTAAAAAAAATTCAAATTAAATTTAACTTTTTTAAATGGTTCGTATTTCATCTAATCTCATCTGATGGTTAAAAATTCATCACAGACAAAAAAAAAAAAATTCCCGCCCAAAACGCCTTCTACACACTACCTAACACTTACATAGTTACCCAAACACCTTCTACACACTCCCTTCTCTCTCTCTTTCTTTTCCAAAAGACCCATCTTAGAGCCCCTCTTTCTATCTCTCTCCTTCTCGCTACTCTGTCGTGGCTCAACCCACCGCTGATCAACCTACGGCCGACGAACCCATCGCCAATCAAGCAGTAGAACACACACACAGGCAGTAGACAACACCCGATGAAGTCCAGGTACCTCTCTCTCTCTCCAGTCAAACACACACAAACACAAACACACGGCAGTATAGACACTTAAATACATTCTTCTACACAACTATAGCCACAAAAGGATGGGGCTTTCTATTATTTTGGTGTCACTGAGTTACTATGAAATATGAATATCTTAATTTCTAAATGTGTATAATTTTGGCTTCTTGACTTTTTGGTATAAGTTAATGGACAAAATTGTTGTTTCAAGTTTATTGTGTGTTATGCTGTTTTACATTTTTATGATTTGTGAAAGAGGTGATATCAGTTGACTTCAAAGAGCTGTGTCTACACCTGCGAGGTGATTTTACTTGAGATGGTGACTAGCCGAAGATACATGGGCATATATTCAATAATTTTATGTGATGCTTGGTTTATGTGATGATTGGTTGCTTCTAATAACTATGGGTTTGGAGTTGTATCGTAGCATTAATTTTTCTATTTTTATTGGAAAAAAGAGGTTTAGGGCATTTAGATTTAGTTTTTTTTTTCTTTTTTTTTTGCCATTTTATGTTGGGGTTTTCATGTTTCATACTGGTAATTATTTGTTTGTAATTGGGTGAGTGTACGAAGTGATTTTAGATTTAGCATTGGTTTGTAAGATTGTACTCTACATCATTTCACCAGTAATAGTTATTTCTTATTTGCTTTATTGATATCTTTCTTCATTTGTAATGGTAACCACTGTCTTTGGGGAGCTATGGAGGTTGTGCCATCGGCACAACAGATGAGGGCAATGTGGTGCAGAGAGATGGAGTGGCTCTTATACGTGAGTGATTCCATGGTAGAGCTTATGCCTTCCATACAGCAATTCCCCCGTGGAGGCACATATGAAGTAATGGCAACAAGGTCGTGGTTAGATTTGCATATAAATCTCCCTGTACTAAAAAAGCTTGATGCTATGTTAATTAGTCCTCATAATGAAATGAGGTATAATTGTCCCTGATGTGGAAAATTGTGATTAGTATCCATTAGGTATGTCAAGTGGAAGGCCTTCAATTAGGCAGGAAGAGAAGTGGTGGCTCCCGAACCCAAAAGTTCCTCCAAAAGGGTTGTCAGTGGATGCAAGGAAGAGGTTGCAGCAACGCAGGGACTGTACCAACTAGATACTGAAGGCAACCTTGGTAATCAATAGCAATGTGCTTGTTGAGATGGAGATTCCCAATGCTTACTTAGAAACTTTGCCAAAGGTTTGGGTTTCAATGTTGGGTCTAAAAATGCTATGAGATATAAACAAGCTAAGATCTAAATTTCTTGAAACATATCCATAGATACTACAAGTGGTTTGGTTTTTTTGGATCTGATTGATGTCATTAGGTTGACAATGTGTTTTTAATGGTCTTCACTTTTCTTATCATTTATTACTGTAGAAAAGTTTTGTTAAATTTAAGCCTTGTGGAATGTTGGCGGCTTGCTTGTGATGATTTTCTAGAGTTATGACTGCTTGTACTAATGGCATTTGAGTTCAACATGTGCTTCCACCACTCTCATATGACATATCCTATTTTCCCTTTTGCCATACGATTCATAGATTTTGGTGTCTAATAGACCACAAAAAAGCATTTTCTAATTTGTGAGTTGAGCTTGGATATGAAAATGTCAACTACACTTTTAATTGATGGCATTTTACAACACATTCTTGCAAACCAAATGGCACTTCCATTGCTGTTGTAATGTGTATTGTCTTATAGAGTCAAAAAGCAATGTATTTTGGTTTGGATTATGCAATTTGGAGGTGCATTTTGTCTTATGGAAGTCAAAAGGTACAGTAATTGTTTTTTATTTTTGAGGGAACAACCATTTCATGCTTTTAGTTTTGGATTGCTAACAGAAAAAACTTTATACCTTTTCATGTGCTATCATTAACCCAATATGACATATTTATATCGTTTAAGTTAGGAAGACACCAGTGTGGGATATTTGTAAAACCCGTGTAAATTTGAACTTTTTCTGAGAAAGGAAAAAATGGTAATTTATCACTATAATGCGGAGTTAAAATACGTATTTCTATAGAGATCGGATGATGCAACGGACTTCACCGTTGGATTCATCTCACGAAATTGAGTTGCCTAGTCAATTTTTGTCAAATTTTGAGATAGTCAAATTTTTCACTTTTTATGAGACAACTAGGTGTCGGGGGTGACCACACAAATATTCCCAAAAATAAAAATTATAAAATTTTCTTAAAATTGAAATAAAGTTCAAATAAAAAAAATTTGTACTTAAATCGGGATAAAATTAAGTCGTTTCGGGACAAAAACGGACCCGGAAGTAGGAAATGTGCGGTGCAATGTGGACCATGCAATTAAAGGCCATAAATAGGGGAAAATATCTGATATTTTTCCCACTTGATCATCTGGTCTCACACGTTAGAAGAGAAGAGAAGGGGGAGAAGAGGAAAATCAAGATTTCTACCTTTCTCCTTGCGATCTACAGAGCTCCGTCGGTCAGAATTCATCGACCCAAGAGTTAAAGTTCGTCTACGCAATGAGGGCTACGTCTATGTACCAAAAATGAAGGATTTCACCAAAGATTTAAAGAGGAGATTTGAAAAAATCAAGGGTTTTGGACTTAGGAAGTGTTCTTGAGGCCTTTTACCTTTCATTTACGCTCCAAGAGATAGGGTTTTCTCCTACCTTGGTTTATTTCTTACCTAGAAAGCTTTATGAAAAGGGTAAGTGTATAGAATAACCTCGGTCACTTGATTATGTTTATGGAAATGAGAAAATGGTTATGGAAATGGCTTAGGCCAAATTCCTAGTTGAGTTGGTATAGGGAAAGTACTTGTGTAATTTCCTTGGAATATGATATTATGTTGGCAAATTTGTGTGATAACATGAAATGTTGCCTTGAAGGTATTTTGCTAAATGCCTTTGTGAGAATTGAGTTTGTTATGGCATGAGTTATGTATAACATGCTTGTGGTTTGTGTTAGATATAAATGTTAGTGTGTGCTAGTTGGTATATTAACATTGTGATGGATTATGGTAGTTATATGCAATCAATATAAATTGTCATGACATATATTGAAATATGTGGTTAAATTAGCTCATATGGCATTCTTTACATATAGAGCATGACATTGATATTACAATGGTGCATTACATTGCATTTGCACAAGGAAAACACATCCAAGGACATGAGTATGGGTGTGTGTGTGTGCATGGTTAGATCAAACACCATAATTGGTGGATGACAAGTGGGCTCAGTACCGTTGGACCAACGTTCAACAGATTCACACAATTGCATGAAAAAGGAAAACTTGTGTCGGGTATAGTAAGAAATGATAGATTCTCCCTTAGGTGCAAGATGTGGTTACTTGGTTCATACACCCCCTTTGTGGTGCAATTCCAGAAAAGTATAATGGCGTACGGAGCCAGCAATGTGATTCCAAAATTCGGTACCCAACAAAGACACATGATTTTGTTTTATAAATGGTCATTCAATATGTATCATCCAACAAAATTTGATTTTTTATAAACACACGACCTTTATTTCAAAATGATCATTGGATGAAATTCATCAATGATAGATTTGCTACACCTTAGCATTGCATTGTGTTGCGGGAGTTGGTGATGACTTGGGTCAAAGTTCATAAGTGAGTGTCATCTCATATCATGACATGACATAATGGAATTCCAACACTAAATGGCATATTCTTGTTTGGAATGGAAATTGATGTTTGATTGTTACATGTGCACGTTTCATATGTATCTAGGGAAGGAGTAGCCTCTCTAGGAGACACTCTATTGAGCGTAGCTCACCCTATACGAGAAAATATTTTAGATGCGAGGTTCACACCGGCGGATGATGCTCGTTTCGAGCCTCAAAGATGAAGAGAGCCGACTTGTGGCTTTTGATAGCTCATTTTGTATAATTTTTGTGAAAATTATATTTTGGCATGTAATCGTATGGAATTATCTATAATAGAACTTGTATATAATGGGTTTCATGTAAAAAACCTTATTAAACATGTTTTGGAAGTTGGTGGGATGGTTTAGTGTGGATTGGAAATCAAAAACAAGTGAAACAGGCAAAGCTAGGCAAAGAGTACTGGTACTGAGTACCGATACGACAAGGTCCAGTGGGTTACCCGTACCAGTACACATTTTCTAGTGAGTTAACCGTACCAATACAATCTTGTCCAGAAGGCAGAGCATACCGGTATGCCAGACCGGTACAAATTTTTCAGAAGGTTCACAGTACCAGTACACTTTCCAAAATTTTGAAATTTTAAAATTACTTTGCCAAGCTTTTGGGCTATGTGTTCTTAGGTTCCAATGATGTAAATGGACTATAATGGAGTATGAAATAATACATTGAACCACTATTGGATCAAATGATAAAATGTATACGGGGTTTTACATGTGGTTTATAATTCCGGTTAAGGGGATGTCATAGACATGACGTCGAGTTTGCAACAAACACGGGTATTTTCACGGATTGACGGATGGTCAACTGTTAACAAATGACCCCTGGTTTTAGGGTCGTCACCGTCTGGTATCAGAGCATAGATATACGACTTACCTAGGACTTGATGGGTAAGGGTCTAGGTCATTGCATTCAATGTGCATTTCATGTTATGTGCTTAAATTGCTACATGTTATGTGCTATGTGTTATATGGATTATATGCATGGTGAAATGTATATGGAAAGGAGAAACACTAAGGTTAAAAAACATCACCTTAGGGTTCAAAAAAAAAAGGATGAACGGGATAGTTCAAGGTGTAGATGTCTACTAGTAGGTGGCTCGCGCACTACTAGGGAGACAAGGAGAGAAATTGCAAAATTTAAACTTGATCCCTATCTTGGGATAGTATGTGAGGCTCTATTGTTATCTTACATGTGTGTAGATGGAAAATATGGGAAGAGGATGTCGGTGGATCAGTTAATCATTCAGGGTACATTTTTATTCTCTCGCTTATGGGCAATAGTATTATTTGACTATATTGCATCTTATTCTTTTATTGCTACATCATGTGTGAAAGAATTGGGCTTAGAGGTTGAGATCTTGGAAGAGCCTCTGCATGTGAGTTTTCTCCAAGGAACTAGGGTGAGTGTTGATCAGATATGTCCGGATTGTGAGTTAGATATCTCAGGAATTCTACTCACCGTAGACCTTAGAATCATGGCCATATATTGGAGTACGATGTTATCCTCGGGATGGATTGGTTGGCGGCACACAAGTCATCATTGATTGTGATCGAAAGAGGGTTATTGCCTACACCCCGGAGGATATTTGTTTCAAGTTCCAGGGGGGAAAACATGACGCTTTACCCCAAGTAGTGTATGACTCTTGTTGGCATGGGTAGTTGATGGGATGGCTTACGACCCTTACCCTGGAGGACGAGATGAGACAAGAGTTGGGTCTATCTCGGGTTGTGTGTGAGTATGAGGATATTTTTTTGGATGAACTATCGGGATTACCTCCCCATAGGGATGTAGACTTCAACATTGTGTTGTATTCCGGTACATCACCTGTTTCTATGACTCCACATAGGATGGCGCCAACTGAGTTGCAAGAACTCAAGATCCAATTACAAGAATTATTGGACAAGGGCTTTATTAGACCGATCACTTCACCGTGTGGCGCTTCGGTATTGTTTGTCAAGAAGAAAGATAAGACCCTTCGATTTGTGTATAGACTATCGAAATTTGAATAGAGTTACTATCAAGAATAAGTACCCTTCGTCAAGGATTAATGATTTGTTTGATCAGCTGATAAGGGCGCGGGTCTACTCCAAGATAGATCTCCGTATCAGTTATCATCAGTTGAGAGTTAGGGAGACAGATATCCCTAAGACGGTGTTCAAAACACGGTATGTGCATTTTGAGTTCACAGTGATGCTATTCGGAGTAACGAATGCTCCGGCTGCATTCATGGATCTCATGTATCGGGTGTTCCAACTCTATCTAGATCAGTTCGTCGTGGTCTTTGTTGACGACATCTTGATCTACTCCAAGTCAAATGAGAAGCATGAGGGTCACTTAAAGGTTGTTCTCCAGCTCTTAAGAGACCACCAGTTGTACGTCAAGTTCAATAAATGTGAATTTTGGCTTACGAAGGTAAGGTTTTTATGACACGTGGTGTCGACTTCAGATGTATCCGTAGACCCGAAGAAGGTTGAGGCAGTCATGTATTGGGAGAGACCGAAGTCAGTCATTGAGATATACAATTTCTTGGGATTGGCAGGGTACTACATGAGGTTCATCGAGGACTTCTCCTGACTAGCTACACCTATGACTACGATGACCCGGAAAGAGGTCAAGTTTCAGCCGGATGATTCATATGAGAAGGCATTCCAGGATTTAAAGATGAGGCTTACTTCAGCCCCTATTTTGATAGTTTCAGAGGGGGAACAGATGTACATAGTATACTGTGATGCCTCCAGAGATGGGTTGGGTTGTGTATTGATGCAGTCCGGGAGAGTAGTGGCTTATGGTTCTCGACAGTTAAAGAACCATAAGTAGAATTACCCTACGCACAACATAGAATTGGCAGCTATAGTATTTGCCTTGAAAGCTTGGCACCACTATTTGTATGGTGAGCAGTTCAAGGTGTTTTTGAACTACAAAAGTCTAAAATACATCTTTATACAGTGGGATCTCAACATGAGGCAACGCAGATAGATGGAATATTTGGAAGACTATGACTTCACTTTGCATTACCATCCCAGTAAGGCAAATGTGGTGGCCGATGCACTTAGCTAAAAGTCACAGGGAGTTATGGCTAGTGTGGCTTCCCGAGAATGGCAGATGCTCAAGTCTGTAGGACAGTTTAGGCTGCATTATCAGGGTCAGGCTCAGGGTGTTTTAGGAGGCTTGGTGACTACACCTTCCCTACTAAGAAGGGTGATCGAGTCCCCGAAAAAGGACCCAAAGTTAATGTCCATCAGGGGCCGAGTACAGACAGGTGCTTGTGACGAGGGTTGGGCCATACTCAAATAGCAGTCTTTAGTATAGGGGAAGGGTTGTGGTTCCCCAATTAGCATATTTGAGGGAGGAGATCCTTAGGAAATTCCATTGCTCCTGATTTACGGTGTATCTAGGTGGCACGAAAATGTACCATAATCTTCATCGCCAGTATTATTGGAGCGAAATGAACAGACATGTTAGAGATTTTGTCAGACGATGTCTCACATGTCAGCAAGTCAAGGTTGAGCACCAAAGACTAGCAGGGTTGCTTCAGCCCTTGGAGGTAGCTGAGTGGAAGTGGGAGTATGTCACGATAGATTTTGTGACTCACTTGCCATGGACATCGCGGGAACATGACACGGTGTGGGTAATAGTGGACTAACTTACGAAGTTGGCACACTTTTTGGCTATGCAGATGACCTTCAAACTAGAGGAATTCTACAAGTTGTATATACGGGAGATTGTCTGGTTACATGGGGTGCCCATATCTATAGTATCGGATCGGGATCCCAAGTTTATGGCTCATTTTTAGGGGAGTTTCTAGTGAGCCATAGGGACACAGTTGATGATGGGTACAACTTTTCATCCCCAGGCAAACGATCAGTCAGAAATGACCATCTAGACTTTAGAAGACATGCTACGAGCATGTGTCCTAGATCTCAAGGGAAGCTGGAAAGAGCACCTACCCTTAATAGATTTCTCTTACGATAACAGTTATCAGGCAAACATACACATGACACTCTATGAGACATTATATGGAAGGCATTATTGTTCTCTGATTTGTTGGACAGAGATAGGAAAGAGACCCTCTACGGGTTCGAAATTGTTTAGAGACACCTTAGAAAATGTGGACCTGATATGAAAACGTCTTCTTACAGCTCAAAACCAACAGAAAAGTTATGTTGATAAACGGTGGCGACCTCTAGAATTTGAGGTTGGGGATCACGTCTTCTTGAAGGTGATGCCTAAGAGGAGAGTAGTCAGGTTCAGCAAGCGGGAAAAGCTGTCGCCGAGGTATATCGGGGCTTTCAAAGTACTTGAGAAGGTGGATACAGTTACTTATCTGTTGGCGTTACTGCCAAATTTATCGGGTGTTCACGCGGTATTCCATGTCTCCATGCTTCGAAAATACACCCCAGATTTGACTCATATGGTAGATTAGGGCGAGCTTGTTGTTGATGTGAATGGGACCTTCAAGGAAGGACCGGTACGCATCATAGATAACCGAAATCAGGTTTTGCGAGGCAAGACCGTGCGACTAGTGAAGGTGTTGTGGCAGCACCGAAGAGTGGAGGAGGCGACATGGGAGCGCGATGACACTATCCATACCAATTATTCTTTCTTATTCGAGGATGGAGGTACATTTTTTTGTAGTCATTTAGTATTATATGACTTTCGCATATGCATGTGATTGAATATGCATGTGTGTATCAATTTGGGGGATAAAATTCTTTTAAGGGGGAAAAAATGTAAAACCCAGGTAAATTTGAACTTTTTCTAAGAAATGGCAAAATGGTAATTTGACACTATATTGCGGAGTTAAAATACGTATTTCTATAGAGCTTGGATGATGCAACGGACTTCACCATTGGATTTATCTCACGAAATCGAGTTGCTCAGTCAATTTTCGTCGAATTTTAAAATAGTCAAATTTTTCACGTTTTATAAGACAATTGGGTGTCGGGTGACCTCACAAACATCCCCAAAAATAAAAATTATAAAATTTTCTTAAAATTAAAGTAAAGTTCAAATAAAAATAATTTGAACTTAAACTGAAAAAAAAATTAGTCATTTCGGGACAAAAATAAACCCGGAAGTAGGAAATGTGCGGTGCAATATGAACTGCGCAATTAAAGGCTATAAATAGGGGGAAGTATCTGATATTTTCCCACTTTATCAGCTGGTGTCACACATTAGAAGAGAAGAGAAGGGAGAGAAGAGGAAAATCAAGATTTCTACCTTTCTCCTTGAGATCTACAAAGTTCTGTTGGTTAGAATTCGTCGAGCCAAGAGTTAAAGTTCATCTACGCGACAAGGTTTACATCTATGTACCAAAAATGAAGGATTTCACCAAAGATCTAAAGAGGAGATTTGGGAAAATCAAGGGTTTTGGGCTTGGGAAGTGTTCTTGAGGCTTTCTACCTTTCATTTATGCTCCAAGATGTAGGGTTTTCTCGTACCTTGGTTTATTTCTTACCTAAAAAGCTTTATGGAATGGGTAAGTGTATAGAATAACCTTGGTCACTTGATTATGGTTATGGAAATGAGAAAATGATTATGGAAATGGCTTAGGCCAAATTCCTAGTTGAGTTGGTATAGGGAAAGTACTTGTGTAATTTCCTTGGAACATGATATTATGTGGGCAAATTTGTGTGATAACATGAAATGTTGCCTTTAAGGTATTTGCTAAATGCCTATGTGAGAATTGAGTTTGTTATGACATGAGTTATGTATAACATCCTTGTGGTTTGTGTTGGATATAAATGTTAATGTGTGCTAGTTGGTATATTAACATTGTGATGGATTATAGTAGTTATATGCAATCGATATAAATTTTCATGACATATGTTGAAATATGTGGTTAAATTAGCTCATATGGCATTCCTTACATATGGAGCATGACATTGATATTGCAATGGTGCATTACATTGTATTTGCACACGGAAAATACATCCATGAACATGAGTATGGGTGTGTGTGTGTGTGTGTGCATGGTTGGATTAAACACCATAATTGGTGGATGATAAGTGGGTTCAATACCGTTCGACCAAGGTTCAACAGAGTCACACAGTTGCATGAAAAAGGAAAACTTGTGTCGGGTATAGTAAGAAACGATAGATTCTCCCTCGGGTGCAAGACCCGGTTACTTGATTCATACACTCCCCTATGGTGCAATTCTAGAAAAACGTAATAGCGTACGGAGCCAGAGGTGTGATTCCAAAATTCGGTACCCAACAAAAATACATGATTTTGTTTTATAAATGGTCATTCAATGGGTATTATCTAACAAAATTTGGTTTTTTATAAACACATGACCTTTATTTCAAAATGATTGTTGGATGAAATTCATCAATGATAGATTTGCTACACCTTAGCATTGCATTGTGTTGCAGGAGTCACTGATGACTCGGGTTAAAGTGCATAAGTGAGTGTCATCTCATATCATGACATGACATAATAGAATTCCAACACTACATATTCTTGTTTGGAATGGAAATTGATGTTTGATTGTTACATGTACACATTTCATATGCATCTAGGGGAGAGTAGCCTCTGTAAGAGATACTCTATTAAGTGTAGCTCACCCTATACAGTAAAATATTTCAGGTGCGAGGTTCACACCGGCGGAGGACTCCCGTTTCGAGCCTCAAAGATAAAGAGAGCCGACTTGCGGCTTTTGATAGCTCATTTTGTATAATTTTTGTGAAAATTATATTTTGGCCATGTAATGATATAGAATTATCTGTAATAGAACTTGTATATAATGGGTTTCATGTGAAAAACCTTATTAAACATGTTTTGGAAGTTGGTGGGATGGTTTGGAGTGAATTGAAAATTAAAAACAGGTGAAACAAGCAAAACTGGGCAAAGAGTACCGGTACGGCGAGGTCTAGTGGATTACTCGTACCGATATAGATTTTTCAGTGAGTTAACCGTACTGGTACAGCTTTGTCCAGAAGGCAGAGCGTACCGATATGCCATACTGGTACAGATTTTTCAAAAGGTTCACAGTACCGATACTGCATACTGGTACACTTTTCAAAATTTTAAAATTTTAAAATTACTTTGTCAAGCTTTTGGGCTATAGGTTCTTGGGTTCCAAGGATGTAAATGGACTATAATGGAGTATGAAATATAATACATTGAACCACGGTCAGATCAAATGATAAAATGTATACGGGGTTTTATGTGTGGTTTATAATCCCGGTTAAGTGGATGTCATAGACGTGACATCGAGTTTGTGACAAACACGGATATTTCTGCGAGTTGACTGATAGTCAATAGTTAACAAATGACCCTCGGTTTTAGGGGCGTCACAGTATTGGTTGTAAAAACTTAAAATTGTCACTTTAGCCTAGGATGCCACATCTTCCTTTTGGTTTAGATATTCTTTATTGGATTTTTTATCCATTGCATGTGCACATATACATGTTCATTGCAATTTCAACTTTTTGTTTATTTTTTCTTTGAATATCTAAAAGTTTTAATTAATTTTATTCGTTAAGTGTTATTGTGGTTATGTTTGACTCATCATTTTCTAATTCATCAAAGTTTAAATTTTGATCGTTGATTTTAGGGGATTGTTTCGTTTGTTTTTTACCTCTGTATATAGTTTGAAATTTTTTTAAGCTCCTATTTTTAGGGCAAGCTCTGTTGAAATAGTTTCCAAAAAACATTTGGAAACTATATTATTTCAATTTTTTTAATTAAATCATATTTAAGAAAAAAAAATTTCAAATTATTCGGTTAGTTTACGTTTCACTGTGCCTTCAGGCACAGGTTATCCCTAGTATAACAATAAAGCATAGTTATAACATCGGCAATTTCATAATTTAAACAATATCTTACATATGTTCATCTTTCACCGAAGGGTAAAAGTGGACTACTCACACCCCATTGCTACAGACAAGCAATAAGTGCATGACAGTTCCATTACAACAGTCAACAAAAATTGGCAAAGGTTCAACCCTCCAAGTAGAAATGTATAACAGAAATGTAGAAGAAAGAAGAAAACTTCAGTAGGAGGTAAGTTGGAAAGCTGGCAGGAAGTGGTTTGATAGGCTCCATTGAATATTTGTGACTTTCTCTCACTCTCATTGACTATTTCTGACTCTCTGGATGTACTGGCAACGCTCTGAACTCTCTTGACTTCCCTCCATTCTCTCTGGATTTCTCTTTGATGAACTGCTGAAAATGAAAGCTAAAGGCTACTATTTATAGAAGTTGGAAAAAGGTGCTTGAGGCGGTTAAGAAGGCTGACCCAATCAGAATCCTTGCTTCATAAGTCAACCAATGAGGAGGGAGGAGCTTGAGGCAATTTAAGGCACCGTCCGGATGCCACCACCACCGTCCGGACGCCCCTAATCCTCTGGACTTTGGTGTGAGATGCTCCCTTGCTGATTTGATGATATTTCACTTTGTTCCCCCTTGCTTTTGAGCTTTGAGAAATCGATCCTCCTTGCTTTGCACAAAACCCTGACAATAACAAAGTTTAACGCATTATTTCTGCACTAACCCTAATTTCACATAATTTTGCTATTTTAACTTATTTAAATAACACAATTAACCAATTAACGTAATTTAATTATGCACTAATTAGGGTTAATCAACGGGCTATGGTGCTTCCCCTCATGCAGGTTGGGGTACGACCCTTCCTGTACAACGAGTTTCAGCTGGAGAATCTACTGATTTTGACTCACTAGCAACTGTATTGTCTCCAAAAAAACTATTGTCCGACCAAAGGGTTTGCCACAACGAAGGGTTCTATAGGTCGAAGCAAGACCTCTTCCCGACATGCTGGGTCATTATCCTTCACTTGCTGATCATTAACCTAGTTGTAATTGCTATGGAGAAAGTACGGACAGATAACTGATAGTAGAAAACTTATTCATTTTCCTACAGACGACGCCAAACTGATGATGCACAAGATTGATTATGCATAATCAAATTAGTAGAGTGCATAGTGTAAGACAATTGATGTAACAATTAATAATAGGAGACGAAGATTGGGTGATTAGTTCTGGGTGACCTAACCACTGAAAGTTATAATGATGGCTGAAAAACTCTATTAATAAGAGAATATATGGTAGTAGGAGAGAGAGAGAGAAAGAATAAGAATATGCTCAATGTGTAGTATGTGTGTCCCCTGTGTAAGGGGTCTACAATTTATAGGTACAGAACCCTAGATGAAGCGGTGATGTGAAGGTCAAGCTACTAATCTTCTGGAGAGAATAGCTACAATTGGGGATAGGCACCATCTTAGAGTCCTAGTTATCTTGATGATCGCTCTCCCACGTATGTTGACCCTTCTTAGACTCTTGAGATTTGGACTGGATTGAGGTCATGACCTAAGTATGGATGATTTGGCCCTGACCCACGGACTGGGCCCAAGCCGAATTGGATCTGATCTCATCAATATATATCAAATAATGTGGTACTGTAATAATGATACTTTTGGTCTTATTTTTATTCATTAAAATTAAAATTTAACTTACCATGTCAACTACTATATCATTTGGTCATTTGATTTTGATCCCTTTTGTGGTCAATGTAATGTTGTCCTATAGAATTACTTCGCTATCGAAATGTTCTTGTCGATCATGTCGACCATGTTCTTTAATCTTCACTTCTACAAGGACACGCGTTAATAACTCATGGCAAAAATATTTCAATAGTCATGCTCTTTCTTTACTTTCATTGATATTAATGGGCGGAGGTACTAAGGGCCCAGGAGGGGTACATACCCACCTTAGAAAAAACTCTTTTTTGTCATATGTTTTTATTTCTATTGAATTGGGACTTACCCTAAGTGAAAAAAAAAAAAATTAGGCTCATGCAAAACATATTAGTGTCAAACATCTTAGCGAATAGTGATCTTGCTCAAAAAATAATTAAGATCGAAAAATATTTAGTATATTCACTAATTTACTTATTTGTGACTTTGACGTTGATATTGATGATGCACAAATTGGTATTGCGCAAAATCAACAGTCGAGTATATCAAGAGACACAATTAATAAGCTGTAAATAAACAATCAATAGCAAAACAATAAATAAGGGAATCAACATCAAGATTTATAGTGGTTCGATTCAGGTGACCTACTTCACTCTCGGGAACGGCAGTGGTGGCCGAAGAACTTTATTGATGAATAATGTTACCAGGAGAATAGCTTCAAGAGTATTACAATGCTTTTAGGGGAGAAAGAAAGAGACAGAATTGATGGGTGTAGGGTCTCAAAATCATGCCCTCTATGTGAAGAGGGTTTATATTATATAGGTTTAGTGAGGCGGTGAGGCAGTGACGTAAGGGAGAAGGCTTCTACTATTTTGGTAAGTTCAATCAAGATAAGATTAGATCTCCATGCGTATCCCGATTTTCTCTCCCTCGTGCTCCTATTCAGTCGAAGGAGGATCCTGGGTTTGGACTTGAGTTGGTGGGTGTTGGACTTGAATTAGAGTGACAGAGTCAAGAGGGCGAAGGACTTTACAAGGTTGCGTGGGAGAAGAAACAAGGGACAAAGGAGGGAAAGATCCCCTTGGGGTGGCCTCCCTTGGGCGGCACCCCTTTGGGGTAGCCCCTTGGGCGGTGCCCGTTTGGACTACTCCTTGACTTTGGCTTCCCTTAACTTGGACTCCTCCTTGACTTGTTGACTTGAATTCCGAGGTGACGTGGGCATTTCTTGATTAATTAGGTCTAACTTAGTTAATTTCGAGCTCATAAGATATTAACAATTACAGTGTTACTGTCAAGAGAGCTTTTTCAGCAATAAAGATTGCAAAAATTGAGTTGCATAATCAAATGAGTGATCAATAGATAATAGTTAACCTGATTACTTATTTAACGAAAAACATTTTTTAACGGTATTGCTAATGAAACTTGATCAATCAAAATCATTGAATAGGTAATGGATCCCAATAAATATTTGGACCTGCAGTGAAATCAATGATAATGATTGATTAAGTATACATTTAAATCCATTAGCATTATATAATGGATCCATCCCTAAAATAGTCTTTAATATTACATAGAATTTTCAGTTGGCTCTAATTTGTTAACACATAAAATCATCTCAATCATGCATTTTAAATTCGTGGCTGTAATACAAATCTTAAACGCACACAATCACCAATAAATTACGCAGCTTATGAAAGTCAAGACTTTCAAACGAGAACTAAATTAACCTCGACAAAATAATCTCAGAATTTTTTTTTTATCCAATGGAATTGTTTATTGACTCCAATTCAATCTAACATGAGATTAGAGTAAATTACAAAGTTTAGTTGAGGATAAAACTATGCACGGGAATCGGCCATACGCGCTTGATGTTGGACATGCCTGTGTGAGCTTATCCCTTGTGCCAATTATGTGGTCCTTGTCAACATTCTTCTTGACTCTTAACTTCCACAAGGACGCGTCAATAATTGTGACGAAATAGTTCATTTTGTCACTTTCCGAGAAGTACTTCATTTTGTCTTGTAAAACACATATATCAATTACTTTTCATTACTGGCGTCTTTAATATTGTGATATTATATATAGACAAATTGGAGATAACACATACATGAAGATACGATACAATGTAAATTAATAAAAATAATTTTGATATGAATGTTGATGACCGTTAAATAAATATATTTGAGATCGTCAGATAAATTTATTAAATTTACTTAATTTTATATTATAGATTATACTTTAACCCCACAGCTATGCACTGTCTCCCATAAACTAACTCTCGAATTTTCATGTTTTTTACGTCACATCACAACTCCAACTACTACCGTTACTTTGTTCCAATTATAAATATCCGTTATAAATTGGAGAGAAGTATTATCACCCTGCAACCAAACTACTTGCTTTTATTTTTAATGACACATCGATTTTAGCGTACATTTATTTTTAATGACAAAAGTATATAATGACACATCGATTTTATTTTTAATTTTTTGTCAAAACTATAGCAGACGTTTAGTATTATGATATAGAAAAACTTTGTGGTAGAGAAGGAAATGAGATGTCAAGACCTCAATATTTGCTTATATTGGTATGGAACAATTCAAATATATGATATACTATCTAGATCGAATTAAATATGGGTGGGACTATTCTCATCTCATTAATTCTCTTACTTCAAACTAATAAGTTTATTACATTTATACTCACCTCATTAATTATTAAATCTACCTCATCTATATTTATTAATTAAAATATTATTCAAAATATATTAAAATACTTCAAAATATTTCAATGACATTGATAAAAATATATCAAAATATCTCGAAATAATATAGATCACATCGGAACATTGAAATTTTGTTTTAATTACTATATTTGTTTCGATTTCTTTGATGGGGTATAAGGCAAACTTAGTAGTTTGAAGTAAGATAATTAAATATGATTGTAAAAAGATAATTAAGAGGTGAGAATAATCCACCCATTAAATATAACTAGCATTCCTCCTAAAAATGTTGGTTAATAAAAAGACAAAGCATATCTCATTTCTTGTCATTATCCATATCTTATCTTAACCATGAGTTTTTTCCTCCGATTATTTGACAAAGAGGCATCTAACCTAGCACAAATCCCGCTTGGCTCTACCGAAACCATTTTAATTACTACGTAAAAGATAATAAATCAACTAGATTGAAATTACTTGACTGCCATTGCTTTCCTCAATATTCTGGTAACTAATTAGGTCGTTAAAAGTTATTGTGAAATCAACAACCCTAACTTGTGAAAAACCTTCATTTTATATGTATGATAAAAGTTCATAACACTTGTCAAATGGTACAGTACTCTTCCTTAATTTATTGAAGGGTAAATTACACAAAGTCTCCCTAAATTTAATGTTAGTTGCATTCACCCCCTCAAGTTTGACAAGTTTCACTTAACCCTCTATTGTGAATAAACTACAAATCTAACTGAATTCGTCTATTATAACAGTGCAAAAATTGAAAGTGTTAATTAAGCCTGTGTTATAAAATAAATAATCTTTTTTATAAAATTATAAATTAAATTGTCAATTTTACCCTTTATCCAAAGTTGAGAATTTTAATGGGCAAAACATAGAACACATAAATATTCACCGGCCTCCTCTCTCTCTGCAGTCCCTTCACCGCCGGCTACTCCTCCACCCCCATCCCGTTCTTCACAAAACCAATCCAAACTTATACAAAATACTTTTGAACATCAAACCTAGTTGGTACAACTTCTATTTCAAACGATTTCATATATTTATTCCCCACCCTACCCCACAGCCACTACAACTCCTCCACTCAACCCACCCTTGCAGAAACTCGACCACCCAAACCCTCTCCACTTTACTAAGATTACCCTTCCAAACCCCAAACCCTCTCCACGCTACTAAGACTACCCTTCCAAACCCCAAACCACTGCAAACCCCACCTCACCCCCACAGTCGTTGCAGATCTTTCACCCCACAGTCGCTACCACTCCTCCAAAAATTTCTCCACCTACATTCGGTGTCTCTGCAAGGCATCCGATGCTATGGCATGTGCGATTGAACTGTCGATGGAGTAGGTTTCATTAGATGTTAATTGTGTCTCTGAGGAGTTTGATTAGGTATTGAATGGTGTTGGTGGATGGGGTTTGGTGTTCAGTGGTGGTGGTGGGGGGAAGGGTATGTTGGTTGTTTAGTGGTGGTGCTGAGGGTTTGTTGGGTGTTCAGTAGTGGTGGTTTGTTGGAGTGTTCGGTAGTGGCGGACTTTTTTGGGTGGCTTTGTGGTGGTAGGGTGCGGATGTAAGTGAGTGTTGTGGACTTGTTGCAATGGTGGCGGTGTTGATTGTTGTTCAATGGTGGTTTTATGGCAATGGAACTGGTGATAATGAGGGTATGATTATGGTTGGATCGACGGTTGTAGTGAGAGGTGGGTTGTCGAGAAGTCGTGGTTTCTGTAATTGGGTTGTTTTAGTTTACAATCAAAACAATGAAATCGTATTTGCTGCAAATGAAAATTCCAAGAACACTGATGAACAAATTAAAGCAGAGAAGAATGGGAGAAGGTGTGCCTGCAACTAAGTTTTCCTTTTTTATTTGATTAATATGAAGTTGTTTAATAGATTACATTACAAATAAAATTGGATTAATCTCAAATTGTATATTAAAAGATCTTTCAAAATCTCAATTTGTTACCTCAAATATCAAAAAATTAATTTGAACCATCAAAGATATAAATTTGTATCAATGCACACCTCAAGTTAACACCAATCCGTTTGTAGTCTAAAATTAAATGAATAAATTTTATCTAAATCNCCGGCTACTCCTCCACCCCCATCCCGTTCTTCACAAAACCAATCCAAACTTATACAAAATACTTTTGAACATCAAACCTAGTTGGTACAACTTCTATTTCAAACGATTTCATATATTTATTCCCCACCCTACCCCACAGCCACTACAACTCCTCCACTCAACCCACCCTTGCAGAAACTCGACCACCCAAACCCTCTCCACTTTACTAAGATTACCCTTCCAAACCCCAAACCCTCTCCACGCTACTAAGACTACCCTTCCAAACCCCAAACCACTGCAAACCCCACCTCACCCCCACAGTCGTTGCAGATCTTTCACCCCACAGTCGCTACCACTCCTCCAAAAATTTCTCCACCTACATTCGGTGTCTCTGCAAGGCATCCGATGCTATGGCATGTGCGATTGAACTGTCGATGGAGTAGGTTTCATTAGATGTTAATTGTGTCTCTGAGGAGTTTGATTAGGTATTGAATGGTGTTGGTGGATGGGGTTTGGTGTTCAGTGGTGGTGGTGGGGGGAAGGGTATGTTGGTTGTTTAGTGGTGGTGCTGAGGGTTTGTTGGGTGTTCAGTAGTGGTGGTTTGTTGGAGTGTTCGGTAGTGGCGGACTTTTTTGGGTGGCTTTGTGGTGGTAGGGTGCGGATGTAAGTGAGTGTTGTGGACTTGTTGCAATGGTGGCGGTGTTGATTGTTGTTCAATGGTGGTTTTATGGCAATGGAACTGGTGATAATGAGGGTATGATTATGGTTGGATCGACGGTTGTAGTGAGAGGTGGGTTGTCGAGAAGTCGTGGTTTCTGTAATTGGGTTGTTTTAGTTTACAATCAAAACAATGAAATCGTATTTGCTGCAAATGAAAATTCCAAGAACACTGATGAACAAATTAAAGCAGAGAAGAATGGGAGAAGGTGTGCCTGCAACTAAGTTTTCCTTTTTTATTTGATTAATATGAAGTTGTTTAATAGATTACATTACAAATAAAATTGGATTAATCTCAAATTGTATATTAAAAGATCTTTCAAAATCTCAATTTGTTACCTCAAATATCAAAAAATTAATTTGAACCATCAAAGATATAAATTTGTATCAATGCACACCTCAAGTTAACACCAATCCGTTTGTAGTCTAAAATTAAATGAATAAATTTTATCTAAATCAACTCATGCTTGTCATTTAATCGCCTAGACTTTTTACATTTAAAATATTACACTTACATCTCTTGAGAATTCAAGTATGATTAAAAATGTTCTCCCAATTGGACATTCAAATAATTCCGTTTAAGTGATATATTGCATTGAATATAAAGAACATTAAATAAATACTTACATTATATTGAGCATTCAAATGGTAAGCTTGATTTTAAATTTTAAAATATAACATGTCCACAGAATAAAGGGTAGTATAAAATTATATTTTTTAACAATTATGTTAACAGATATTAACGATAAGGGATTATGTGTTACAAGTGTACAAACGTCAGGAGATGTAGGAGTAATATTTTAAATGTGAGAAAGTCCAAATAATTAAGTGACAAGGCATGAAGAGATTTAAGTGTAATTTATCTATTTAGTTTTATATGGCAAACTGATTCTATTAGTTTCAAGTGTTTGTTGATATAAATTTCTATCTTTCAAAGTGTAAATTGAGATTCGAACATCTTTTGAGGTACAATTTGCAATTAATCCATGAAAATTAGAACCAAATCAGAGGTTATTTTAGGCATTTTACATACACTGTTAGCTCTTTTACAATTTGCATTTTCTTTATAAGTAGAAGGGGATAAAATGTAACTCAAAAAAGTCTAGGATAGTGAGATGCAACTAACCTGAAGTTTGAGGGGATCCTGTGTAATTTACCCTTTCTGAAAAGGTTGTATAATAGCTAGATTTTTCGGTAAGAAGTGGCTTAGTGTCCCCTAACCAAATAAAACAAATATTTTGTTTTTGGACCGAGTATAAAAGATGTGAAATATCTTGACCCATATACTTATCAAAGACAGTAGTTAATTTAGTACATTACCCCCATTTTGATAAACAAAATTTATAGTTGACTGTCGCCCTTTTTTGGTAATTTATTGTTACGTAACCCAATTACACAATTAGATGTAAATCATAAAATACCTTAACCCAAAAACATTTGTTGCTCTTCCAATAAAATCAATTCCTAAACAAGATAAAAATACCTCAACTAAGCTTTATGATAGAATGATGGATAAATTGCTATGAAATTTAACATTAAACTAATCAAGTAGAGATAATTTTTAGGATTTGATGGATCGCCATGTTCCACTTTAATGTGGCCAAGGTAAAATATATAAAGTTAAATTTATTTTGTGTCTTTTTTGTCCATATTGTTTTAAGTTTATCAATACTAATTGAGACTTGAATTTTTATATATTTCTTATACTTATGTTCTGTTTGGTATGATGAAAAAATAGAAGGATGAAAAATTGTAAAGATAAATAAAACATCACGATTGGTAAGGAAGGAAAATATGAAGGATAGAAAAGTTGATTAATTAACTTTCCTTCCAACTCACCAAAATCAATCCCTCCAAAATCAGATGGGAAATGGAAGGAAAGTTAATTATTTGTGTTGAGATGTATTTTATTTGTTTATATATACATTAATTTCATATAAAAATTCAATAATAAAATATGTATATATATATATATATTAAAAAAAGTAAAAATAAAAAATAAATAAAAATTTTAAATTAAAAAATATTTTTTTTTATCTTAAGTAGGGATGAAAATTTTCGATTCAACAAGATGACAAGACTCGAACTCGACACGAATTTTGTGACACGAACTTGAAAATGACCTGACACGCAAATAAAAAATATTAAAAACTCATAATTTTATGACTCAACACAAATCTGATACGACACGATTCGATTGTCACCTCTAATCTTAGCCAGCACAAAAAAAATTAAAAAAAAATTAGTCATTTTTATTTTCCGTCCGTTCAACCAAACACAAAAGAAGAAAGGTGTATCATTCTTAAAAAATATCCTTGAAGGATAAAAAGTGTATCTCTCCTATTTTCAATCCTTCCTACCAAATGGAGCATTAAACTTCAAAATTTATTCCCATCTCAAATGGAATCCTCTCTCTTCCCCCGTTCACGACATTATATGACCGAGCATAATTTTTTGAGATGCAACTTGACCCTACTAACAACGTTGTTTTTATGATACGACAACGCTTTCACTCCATTAAATTTCAATTCTTTCTAATTCAACGCGGGAATATATCTTGAATTCTTGAATTGTACTATGAAATGGATGGGTTTGGCTTTTTGTCTCTCGAAAACAACACGTTTTCTCATAATAGCCGCGTGGAATGCCTAAGAAAGCCCAATATTTATACAATTGAGTGGTTGATTTTGACGATTGGCACATGTTGGACCCATGTTCATCTTCGTTTTGTCACACCCTGGAGGACCAATAAATGCAAAATGGCTTACACTTTTCTAGGTCATTGGGGTTGAAATTTGCAGCATGGCGTGTAGCCAAAAGATCTGATCGATGCGGTCATGAATTTCTTTTTGTTCAAGTTTCATATGACAATGTAGTTCAAGAGTAGAATGCACGAGTATACAATAATGGGTTAATTTCTTTTGAGCCTTATATTTTTGACCTTTTATATCTTATTCAGCTTTGGTAGAAGTCTTCTTATTATTGGACATCAACTCGGTAAAATGAGCAACTCAATGGATCATTGGTTTAATCATTTGGTCACTGGTCAAATTTGTCATATAATAAAAAAATAATCATTATTATTAATAAAATATGATATTATCAAACATGTATTTAATGCATCATATTGAAGGTCAAGGTTGGTCAACTACAACAAACACAAATGAAAAAAAAAAAACCTAAGAAAACAGTGGAACAAAAAATAGAGATACAGGAAAGAAATGTGTGAATCAACAAATAGAAGGATGCGCAAAATTACAAACTGAGATATTCAAAGTTGAATCGGTTCAACTTCAAACTTCAAACAAACACCACGTACAGTACCATTCATAATAAGTTGACAAAAAACAAGCTAAAATTTTTAAATTTTTCACCGAAATAAGTTCAAGAGTCACAAAATAATTAACCAAAAATCGGCAAATAGGACCTACAATCACCACCATCACTACAAGAAAAATGGAGTTTTGGAAAAAGTTAGCTTCAACTTATTGCTGAAACAAAAATGGATTAACTTCGAAAAATATCCAAAACAAAAACGTTAAAGCAAATAGTCACTTATGTCTAAAAATATTATTGTTTTTACAAAATAGATTCAATTATTATTCCTGATCCTGAATGAGAATTAAGTTATTAGCATGACAAAGATGAATTGGTATGAAGTTTATAATATGAAATATTATGTTCTCATCAAAGTCGAAAACATGGCAGCTTCTGAGACAACTAAAGAAACAATTTGGCCTTGAAACTTCCTTATGTATTTAGAACTGATACCTTTAATAAGATATGCTATTACACTTTATTGTGACAATAGTAGAGCCATTGCTAATTCAAATGAGCCATGAATTCATAATAAGAGAAAATACATTGAGCGTAAGAATTACCTTATATGAGACATCATGGGAAAGAGGTGATGTACTAGTGACCAAGATTGCATTAACAAACATCCTAGTAAATCCTTTCACAAATAGCTTATCGATAAAGACTTTTCACAGCCACGTTAAGGGAATGAAAATTTGATTAATGAGAGTATGACTTTGAGTATAAGTGGAAGAATCGATAGAGTTATAGACTAAAAACTTACTCTTTTTTTTTAATATAACTTAGTTTATTATTTAATAAAAGTTCTTCGTTTTATATTTCAATGAGAATTTGTGTAGGTAAAATATTTGCATTATATTAAATGAATAATATGTATGTGTATCTTCTATTTTATATTATAGATAATCTGGTATATAGAATTCGACTTATACACAGAAGATCAGATTATCAGATTTTTATATAATATAAGTAATGGTTCACAATTTTAGATAAAATTAGAAATACCATCAGTATAATTATAGCGCAATCTTCTGGCATAGTTTGTCTTCGCTATAGAAGGTTGTCTGATGTTTTGGATTGTTACACTAGTACACTTTGTTTATTAGACATGATCATTATTGAGGTTATTTTCTTTTTATTGACTAAATAAGAATTAAATATCTCAAATTTATTTTGATTGCTTAACCTCTTAATCCTAAAATATTTAATAAGCAAGTGCATATAATGATTGTTATTTTAATTCATCAAAAATTGAAATTCATAATTGAATCAACAAATTCAGTGAATTAGAAGATAACATTATTTGAATGGTAAAAATTAATTATTAAAGGAAATCATGTCTCAATATTTAAATAAGTTGATGATGCCCTTTTGAGAAAGTTCAAAAATTTTCTTCAAGTCAAACCTTGAAGGTGAATTTAATTATTTGATATGACAAATAAATCGAGTAGTAAAATCTCAAAAATTAAAAAAAAAAAAGTAAATTAAATATAATTGTCAATAATTTAATTAATTGACGGGCATCTCTAATCTTAAATGTTGAAAGATTATTAAGCATATAATAATGAGTAGCTTGAAATATAAATTTGAGATAAGATCTAGGAGATCAATAATAAGTTTTTAGTGGACTAAATTATTATTAATAAACTATAGGATGTTTGTTTTGAGTTAGACATAGGATTTCTAGGCCCATTGAAAGCTTGACTTTTATTTCTCCTTATGATCTCTACTTAGTCTATAAATAAATTCACTCTCTGGTTTCTCAGTCATAACCTTGACCTTCATGTTTAGAAGAGTCAAAGAGAGAAAGAAGTGACAGAATTCGAAGGATTACAACCTACACTACAATCGGATTTTTGACTTGGAAGGGCATACTGTAATACCCTGTACTAAAATTAAATAAGAATACTAATATCTTAAGAGTTTTTCAAATATGAATAAAATGAGGATAAAAACTTAGAATCATTGTTGAAATATTAATCATGAAGTTTTAGTGTCGAACGGATTGACTTTTGGGTCAAACTTAATTTTTTTTTTTTTTTGATGTGTTTAAGATTGATAAGGGTAACTTAATAAATATATTAATTTTTTTTTATCAAAATAACATTACCATTGAATTCGGGAGGTCGGAAAACATTGGGAGAGGTAATATGAGATGTATTAGAAGTTAGGAAGTATTTTAGAAGTAAAACCAAATTGGAGTGAAATTGGGTAAAAAGGGGTGATAGACACTGTTTAGTATTTTGATCATAACTTTATATTTTGATGTCCAATTGATCTGCAATTTTTACAGGAAATAGTAGACATCTAGGGCTACAAAAGTGTATTTAATGAAAAATTTCCAATTCGACCTCTAAATGGGTCAAAACTGACCTGGAAGTCGCACCAAAAATCTGTGAACAGTACGAAGGAAACCCGATTTTTTCTGAACAGAAAATATCGGGTTTTGCTCGATTTTCTTGCCCTATAAAAACCTAATGTCGTCCCTTTAGCATTCATTTCACCCCTCCAAACCCTAGGAACCATTTTAGAGGAAGAGAGGAAGATAGAAATACCAATCAAGAGGGATTTATACCTTGTAGAAATCAAAACTTCAAATTCTTCAAGAATACATTCTCCTCCCATTTTCTTCCATTCTTGCTACCCTCTCACCCAAATCTTTTGAAACCCTAGGAGGAGAAGATTAAGAGGAAAAGAAAGGAGAGCAAGAAGGTCTTGAAGCTTGGGTCTTAGCTTGGAATCTTGATTTAAGGTAGGGGATTTTCTCTCAATCTCTCACATTGAGGCTAGATATATATATATAGATATATATATGTATATAGATATATGTTTCTTCACTCTCCTTCTCATATATATAATATGAAATACATGATTCTTGTTCTATTTGTAATAAATGCCATGTTTTGAACAATATGAAGGGTGGGTAACCACCAAAGCTCTATTGATTTTTTTTTTTTTTTCAAAGCCCTAGTTTTCAAGAAAAGGGGATTTTCTCCTAATTTCTTCTTTGTCTTTGATTTTAAAACTTTAGTGTTGAATATTGTATAACACCATGATATAGATTACGATCTCTTGCATATTTTCTTGGATTATTCGATTATATGACAAATGTGAAAACAAAATTGGGGATTTTACTATATTTGGGAAATTGTTGTGAATTGTGAATATTCTTGATTTCCTCATTGTATGGTTGTTGTGATGGACTTGGATTACCTTCGAGAGATGCCGTAGAGTGTTAGAGGTTAGTCTATCCCAATGGGGGGTGAGATGGTTGCCTAATGCTCGTAGTGGATCGTTGTTGTGCTCGCGATCACTATTGTTCACATATACACCGAGGAAAAGGGTTAGTATACTAGACACCTTGGGAGGATTTCGTCAATGCCGTAGGAGACGGTACACGCCCTTCCTAAAGAGATTTGTGATTGTTGGTTGGAATTGGTGGACTAGGCATGATCGTTAGGTAGATTCACGAGAAGCAATCAACATACATGGTACGGGGATGAACCAAAAATACATGGAATCGGGAGTTGGGTCGTTCTTGCCGATGCATTGGTATGGGACAATGCTTAGGGAGAAGCCCTTCTTAAATAGCTTAAATTAGAATTTTGTTTATCGATGCTAAACTCACTTTATTCTTTTAACTGATTATTGCTATTGTTTAAACTTGAGATCTCTTTTAAAATGTCACTGTTTTCATTCCAAACCTATATATATGTTAGTTGTGAAATGAGACCGACCGTTTGCTATGTTTTTCAAACCTTGTTTGAGTTGAGAGGATTTTGCTACAGAGCTTCGTGCTCACCCCCTACAAATAAAATTTTTTCAGATTTCACACTTGAGGAGGAGTTAGGAGCCGAGGAGCCCACCCATTGGAAGACTCCGCTTGACGGGGATGTGGATCCCGAGGTGGACGCTTAGAGCGACACTTTTATTTTGTTCTAGACTAGATTATGCTTAGAATATCCTTTTGAACTCTAGTTCATTTCTGTTATTTCCGCTGCGTTATATTATTACATTTTGGAGATGTAAAGGCCAAGATTAGACCTATTAATTTGGGATGATAGTGTGGATATGACATATGATGAATGCAAGTTTATTTTATGATGGAAAAATGGACCCGGTGTGGTCAATAGTTATGCATATGTGGACCCGGTGTGGTCAATTGTAATATAATTGTACAGGTTGTGTTTTGGGTAGAGCTCCCCGTACAAAGGAGACTCTGCCCAAATTTTGTTAAAATATGAATGGTTGATGAATGAAACTTTCGTCGTGATGAATTTTACTTAATGCTCTCATACGGTAAATGGTTTTTAGAATGTAATGTCACCCACGGGGGTTTTTGGGGCGTTACAGATTTGGTATCAGAGCCAAGGCTTTAGGTCTTACATGGGAGCTGTAGGTTATGGAGTACCACTAGGGAAGTAGGATTAAGTTGAAGGAAATTGTTGGTCTAATTTTATATGAACCTTATGCTTTAGATTAAAGTGATATTTAGGATGTCTTGTACATCAATGAAACTAAATTGTGAATTGATATGCAGGATGGACGGTGAACGGGTACGTGGACGTGGTCGTGGGCGTGGTGGTCAAGCAAATCCACCACCTTCACCACCTCTCGACGCCATACAGGGTATTTACCATTGTTTATGGGAACTCACCACCCTAGTGCAACAACCAGGTGAGAAAAACCACCAAACGGTGGAGTTCGTCCTTTAGTCCAAGTACCGGGCAACGGCGATGAGAACCGAAGGATGGTAGCTCTTCGAGAATTTCTACGGCAACACCCACCCACCTTCCAAGGAAGCTCCAATCCCTTAGATGCGGATAGATAGATCCGCCGGGTGAAAAAAATTTGTGATGGTATGGGGATCGCCGGGGACCTTCGGGTTGGCTTGGCTACCTATTTGTTGGAAGGGGAGGCCGATTACTGGTGGGAGTCAGTGAAGAAAAGGAGGGACACTAATACGCTCACTTGGGAGGAGTTTGAGCAAAGTTTCAACGACAAGTATTTTCCAGAGTCTGTCAGTGATAAGATGAGTGCAGACTTTCTAGCCTTGCGGCAGGGCAGTATGACCGTGGCTGAGTATGAGAGGAGGTTCGATGAGCTATCCCGTTATGCTTCAGAGTTCATATCCACCGAGGATAGGAGGGCCAAGCGCTTCGAGCAGGGTTTGAGACCGACCATCAGAGAGAAGCTTGTGGCACTCAGAATCCGAGACTATAGAGATTTGGTTGACAGAGCGGCATTGGTGGAGAGAGACATTGATGACTCTCAGAGGAGACAGAGCTATGCTAGAGGAGGCCCGATCCGTACAGGTGCCAGTAGCAGTGGAGCACCGAGGGCGTTACCATATCGTCGCCCCGATCAAGCGGTGGGGCAGAGACCTCTTACAGTCCGAGGAGAGGGGCATGCCCCGACTAGACCAAACACTGACCCTCGTCAATGCTTTGCTTGTGGAGGTGTAGGACACTTCCGAAACAACTGCCCGTCATTTCCACCCAAGGCCAATCAATCAGCCGGGCCATCACATGCAAATAGGCCCCCTCCACCACCGAGACCATTGAGAGCTCAAGCCCCCGGTGATGCCAATCCGGGGAGGGTATTTGCCTTAATCCAACCGGAGGAGGATGCTTCCAATGCCGTTGTGGAAGGTATCATTCTTCTCTACAATTCTTGGGCCCGAATCTTATTCGATCCTGGTGCTACTCATTCTTTTATACGTACTGCATATGCTATGAATTTGGGATTGGGTTTCGAGAAGTTAGAACATGCTTTGACTGTTGACTTGCCTACGGGAGAACAGTTGGGTACTAGCCGAGTCTGCAAGGGTTGTGTGCTTCGTATTGGGGAGCACGAATTGATTGTGGATTTGATTGCTTTAGAGATGAAGGGGTATGACGTGATTTTTGGGATGAACTTGTTATCCACTTTTCATGCGGTAATGGATTGTTTCCGCAAGCGAATTACATTTCAATTGTCGGGAGGAGTAATTTTCAGTTTTGTGAATAACCGAGATTCTTTCCATCCATTTCCTACTACGGGAAGTAAATTCTTAAAAGCTAAGGCAGGGAGCCACTTGAGTTTCTTGGCTAGCTTGATGGGAGATGATCGGGATAGATCCCACTCGGGTATGGTGTTGATTATATCAGATTTTCCGGATGTCTTCCCAGATGAATTACCCGGGTTACCGCCACAGAGAGAGATTGAGTTCGCAATCGATCTTTATCCGGGAACCGAACCTATTTCTATTGCTCCTTATCGGATGACGCCTTTGGAGTTGAAGGAGCTAAGGAAGCAATTGGACCACTTGCTGGCAATTGGATTCATCCGTTTGAGCACTTCACCTTGGGGAGCCCCGGTCCTCTTTGTGAAGAAGACGGATGAAACACTTCGGTTATGCACAGATTACCGACGGTTGAATCGGGTGACGGTGAAGAACAAGTATCCCTTGCCGCGCATTGATGATTTATTTGATCAATTGAGGGGTTCTAAGTTCTACTCCAAGATTGATCTCCGCACCGGGTACCATCAACTGCGTGTCAAGGAGGAGGATATTCCTAAGACTGCTTTTCGTACTCGGTATGGTCACTTCGAGTATACGGTGATGCCGTTCGGATTGACTAATGCTCCAGCAGCCTTCATGGATTTGATGCACAGGGTATTCCGGCCATATCTAGATCAATTTGTCATTGTGTTTATTGATGACATATTGATTTATTCCCGGACACAAGAAGAACATGCACATCATCTCTCGGTTGTGCTACAAACATTGAGAGAACATAAGTTATATGCGAAGATGAGCAAGTGTGAGTTTTGGATGAAGGAAGTGAAGTTCCTTGGCCATGTTGTGTCCGAGCAAGGGGTAGCGGTTGATTCCTCGAAGATTGAGGCCGTGATGAAATGGGAACCACCAAAGAATGTGACAGAAATACGTAGTTTCTTGGGGTTAGCCGGTTACTATCGTAGGTTTGTGGAAGGTTTTTCCAAGCTTGCGATGCCGATGACTCGCCTTACCAAGAAGGGGGAGAAATTTGTGTGGACTCAAGCGTGTGAATTAGCTTTTCGCACCTTGAAGGAAAAGTTGACGACGGCACCGATCCTCATTATTCCGAACAGTGGGGAAGGTTACGATGTTTACACCGATGCTTCACTACGAGGCTTGGGATGTGTGTTGATGCAAGGAGGCAAGGTGGTTGCTTATGGCTCGAGGCAACTCAAGATTCATGAGCGGAACTATCCCACTCACGACTTGGAGCTAGCCGCTGTGGTTTTTGCTCTTAAGTTGTGGAGGTGTTACTTGTATGGAGAGAAATTTCAAGTGTTCTCGGATCATAAAAGCCTCAAGTATGTGTTCACACAGAAAGAATTAAATCTCCGGCAGAGAAGGTGGATTGAGTACTTAGAAGATTACGACTTCACTCTCAACTATCATCCGGGGAAGGCTAATGTAGTAGCGGATGCATTGAGTAGGAAGTCTCAGGGTGAAATCAATGTCCTTGCGGCTAAACGGTGGAAAATGATGGATACGTTGGAGGAGTTTGATCTATGGGTTAATGGACCGGAGGATCGACCATGTTTGTTTAACCTAGTAGCTCAACCAATCCTCCGACAAAGGATTGTGGAGTTGCAACGATTAGATCCCGAGTTGACAAAAATTCGGGATAAATTGGAGAGGAATGAGATTGTTGAGGATTGGTCTTTAAAGAATGAGGAGTTACAGTTTTGGGGAAGATTATGCGTGCCAAACGACGACCAAGTGAGGGAAGAAGTGTTGGGAGAGTGTCACCGATCGAAGTTCTCTATACATCCGGGGAGTACAAAAATGTATAGAGATATGAAACGACAATATTGGTGGAGTGGAATGAAGAAGGATGTAGCAAAGTTCATTTCAAGGTGTGCCGTATGTCAGCAAGTGAAGATTGAGCACCAACGACCTGGAGGATTATTACAGTCTCTGCCTATCCCGGAGTGGAAGTGGGATCATATCACCATGGACTTCGTGTCGGGTTTTCCACGGACTTCAAGAGGGCATAACGCCGTATGGGTTATCGTAGATCGACTCACCAAGTCAGCTCACTTTTTGGGGATGAAGACCACAGACTCGTTAGAGATCTTGAGCAGACTATACATTCGAGAGATTGTTCGATTGCATGGAGTTCCACTTTCTATCGTGTCGGATCGCGATTCTCGTTTTGTGGCTCGTTTTTGGCAAAGTCTACAACAAGCTATGGGGACAGAATTACATTTCAGCACAGCCTTTCACCCTCAAACAGATGGCCAATCCGAGAGAGTGATACAGGTTTTGGAAGACATGTTACGGGCTTGCGCATTGGACTTCAAAGGGAGTTGGATCGATCACTTACCGTTGGTGGAATTTGCGTACAATAACAGTTACCAAGCGAGTATCGGAATGGCGCCGTATGAAGCTTTGTATGGAAGACCATGTAGATCCCCGACATGTTGGTTGGAAGCCGGAGAGAGTAGTATGTTTGGGCCCGAGATTGTACGGGAGACAACGGAGAAGATTCAGCTCATTCGGGAGAGATTACGCACAGCACAGAGTCGACAAAAGAGCTATGCGGATAGGAGAAGAAGGCCTTTGGAATTCAAGGAGGGAGATTTTGTATTTCTTAAAGTGTCACCCAAGAAGGGCGTACTTAGATTCGGTAAGAAAGGAAAACTCGCTCCAAGGTACATCGGTCCATTTGAAGTGATCAAGACAGTGGGCAAAGTAGCATACCAACTTCGGCTACCAGTATCATTGTCAGGAGTTCATGACGTGTTCCACGTTTCGATGTTGAGGAAATGTCAACCAGATACGTCGCATGTCGTGGATTTGGAGGATATTGAAGTGCAAGATGGAGTCACCTATGAAGAGCAGCCGGTGAAGATTCTTGATATCCAGGAGAAAGTGCTTCGCAACAAGGTAATCCAGCTGGTGAAAGTCCTGTGGCAACATCATGGCGTAGAGGAAGCAACTTGGGAACCGGAGTGGGAGATGCGAGAGAAATATCCATATTTGTTCGCTACTTGAGGTAAGTTTCGAGGACGAAACTTTCTTTAAGGGGGGTGGTTTGTAAGACCCTGTACTAAAATTAAATAAGAATACTAATATCTTAAGAGTTTTCCAAATATGAATAAAATGAGGATAAAAACTTAGAATCATTGTTGAAATATTAATCATGAAGTTTGAGTTTCGAACGGATTAACTTTTGGGTCAAACTTAATCTTTTTTTTTTTTTTTTTGGATGTGTTTAAGATTGATAAGGGTAACTAAATAAATATATTAATTTTTTTTTATCAAAATAACATTACCATTGAATTCGGGAGGTCGGAAAACATTGGGAGAGGTAATATGGGATGTATTAGAAGTTAGGAAGTATTTTAGAAGTAAAACCAAATTGGAGTGAAATTGGGTAAAAAGGGGTGATAGACACTGCTTAGTATTTTGATCATAACTTTATATTTTGATGTCCAATTGATCTGAAATTTTGACAGGAAATAGTAGACATCTAGGGCTACAAAAGTGTATTTCATGAAAAATTTCCAATTCGACCTCTAAATGGGTCAAAACTGACCTGGAAGTCGCACCAAAAATCTGTGAACAGTACGAAGGAAACCCGATTTTTTCTGAACAGAAAATATCGGGTTTTGCTCGATTTTCTTGCCCTATAAAAACCTAATGTCGTCCCTTTAGCATTCATTTCACCCCTCCAAACCCTAGGAACCATTTTAGAGGAAGAGAGGAAGATAGAAATACCAATCAAGAGGGATTTATACCTTGTAGAAATCAAAACTTCAAATTCTTCAAGAATACATTCTCCTCCCATTTTCTTCCATTCTTGCTACCCTCTCACCCAAATCTTTTGAAACCCTAGGAGGAGAAGATTAAGAGGAAAAGAAAGGAGAGCAAGAAGGTCTTGAAGCTTGGGTCTTAGCTTGGAATCTTGATTTAAGGTAGGGGATTTTCTCTCAATCTCTCACATTGAGGCTAGATATATATATATAGATATATATATGTATATAGATATATGTTTCTTCACTCTCCTTCTCATATATATAATATGAAATACATGATTCTTGTTCTATTTGTAATAAATGCCATGTTTTGAACAATATGAAGGGTGGGTAACCACCAAAGCTCTATTTTTTTTTTTTTTTATCTTCAAAGCCCTAGTTTTCAAGAAAAGGGGATTTTCTCCTAATTTCTTCTTTGTCTTTGATTTTAAAACTTTAGTGTTGAATATTGTATAACAAAATGATATAGATTACGATCTCTTGCATATTTTCTTGGATTATTCGATTATATGACAAATGTGAAAACAAAATTGGGGATTTTACTATATTTGGGAAATTGTTGTGAATTGTGAATATTCTTGATTTCCTCATTGTATGGTTGTTGTGATGGACTTGGATTACCTTCGAGAGATGCCGTAGAGTGTTAGAGGTTAGTCTATCCCAATGGGGGGTGAGATGGTTGCCTAATGCTCGTAGTGGATCGTTGTTGTGCTCGCGATCACTATTGTTCACATATACACCGAGGAAAAGGGTTAGTATACTAGACACCTTGGGAGGATTTCGTCAATGCCGTAGGAGACGGTACACGCCCTTCCTAAAGAGATTTGTGATTGTTGGTTGGAATTGGTGGACTAGGCATGATCGTTAGGTAGATTCACGAGAAGCAATCAACATACATGGTACGGGGATGAACCAAAAATACATGGAATCGGGAGTTGGGTCGTTCTTGCCGATGCATTGGTATGGGACAATGCTTAGGGAGAAGCCCTTCTTAAATAGCTTAAATTAGAATTTTGTTTATCGATGCTAAACTCACTTTATTCTTTTAACTGATTATTGCTATTGTTTAAACTTGAGATCTCTTTTAAAATGTCACTGTTTTCATTCCAAACCTATATATATGTTAGTTGTGAAATGAGACCGACCGTTTGCTATGTTTTTCAAACCTTGTTTGAGTTGAGAGGATTTTGCTACAGAGCTTCGTGCTCACCCCCTACAAATAAAATTTTTTCAGATTTCACACTTGAGGAGGAGTTAGGAGCCGAGGAGCCCACCCATTGGAAGACTCCGCTTGACGGGGATGTGGATCCCGAGGTGGACGCTTAGAGCGACACTTTTATTTTGTTCTAGACTAGATTATGCTTAGAATATCCTTTTGAACTCTAGTTCATTTCTGTTATTTCCGCTGCGTTATATTATTACATTTTGGAGATGTAAAGGCCAAGATTAGACCTATTAATTTGGGATGATAGTGTGGATATGACATATGATGAATGCAAGTTTATTTTATGATGGAAAAATGGACCCGGTGTGGTCAATAGTTATGCATATGTGGACCCGGTGTGGTCAATTGTAATATAATTGTACAGGTTGTGTTTTGGGTAGAGCTCCCCGTACAAAGGAGACTCTGCCCAAATTTTGTTAAAATATGAATGGTTGATGAATGAAACTTTCGTCGTGTTGAATTTTACTTAATGCTCTCATACGGTAAATGGTTTTTAAAATGTAATGTCACCCACGGGGGTTTTGGGGGCATTACACATACAGTAGAAGATCATGAGGTTCATCGAGCTACTATTCAATTTTTTTCATTCTTGTTTGTGTTGTTCTGCTTGTCAAAGGTAAATACTAATTCCGTCTTATAGGGTTAATAGACAAGTAAAATTTTTGTAATTAATTATACATGCCATCAATGAACTTTGAGATTGCTGTTCCAACACATGTTTGCTCTTTGGATTGTTCATGAAACCTAGACGTAACATATGACCATAATAATGTTAAGCAAAGTATGTTGACATTTATATGAAGAGGATATCAGTTTGTGTATGGTATTTTGGGTTTTGTCCCATAAAGTACTTGATTTAATGCTAAGGCAATCAATAACTTTTATAAAACATGGATGTGCTTGTACTAATTGAAATGCTTAAGTTGAAAAAACCTTTTTATAGTTAAATTGGGATGTATATTCTGATTGAGAAATGTTCATAATTATATAATCAAAGTGGGGGATTTTTGACACTTTATTTATAGTTTGATTGAATAATTGAATTATTTTGAGTAGTTGTGAATTTTACAAAAAGTTATAATTTGAAAAGTTGTGACCATAGAAAAGTCATGATTTTTAAGAAAAGACGTGTAATCGGTCGGTTGTGACTTTTGGAGAAAAACACCAAGAAATTTATAAATAGAACTCTAGACTTCATTTACAAACATACTAGAGTTTTATATAACGTATCTCTTTTCTTCCATCTTTCTCTTTTTTAGAATGAAAAACAGTTCAAGAAGATTTCTTTAGAATTTTTTCAATATTGCTAATTGCAACTCTTCATATCATAAATTCTTGCAAACAATTTCGTATGTAACCCATTAGTAAACTCGAATGAGTGGGCACAATTTATAATGTAAAGAACGTTTCTGTACATGTGCCTTGAAGCTATTTTCTTTTATAATTTTCTATCTACCATTCATACCCACACTACCAACAGTAGGCAATGGGTTGGTGGCTGTGGTCATATACCCTAAAATAAACAATAGAGATGATCATTCACGAATTAATTATCCAACTACTATTGTTTTGAAATTTATATACCCAATATCATACTATTAAAATTGTTTGTGAAAATATCGATGCTTTGAAAAAAAAATGATGATAATTTAAAAATGATGATAATTTGGTAACGAAAATTTAAATTTTATAATATTTAAATAAAGAAAATTTAAAATACTGGTAGTTAGAATACTGGCGTTTGGACAATTAATTCACGATTCATCTGTTGCCTTGATAGAAAAATAGTCTTGGTACCTTTGTACCTTGGTAGTCCTTGTAGCATCGCAATTATTTTTTTGGGCAGTAGCGTGTCATTTGTCTGTGCTGTGTGTGGGTGGTATGTGTAGTTTTGTGCGTGTGAGAGAGGAGACTTCAGAGCAGGTTGACCTCAAGGTCTTTACATACATAATAATTTTAAAAGATGCTTTTATTTTTAAAAATACACGCAAGTTTAACAAATTTTATCCAATTTTATATATATTGCAATCATAATAGGCCAAGAAGATTAATAAGTCCAAGTCTAAATACCACCTCCAAAAAAGAGTAATTTTTAAAGGGGTGGATAAGAACTTATTAATCAACAAGAACATGTTATTCCAAAAAAAGTAAGTTAACTTTTAAAAATTATAATTTTACTGGGTAAAATACATTGGTAGTGCTTTAAGTATGCGTTTGTGTCATTTTGGTCTGCAATATTTGAATTGTGTCAATTTAATTTCCCAATTTCTCAAAGTGTCTGACAAAAAAAAAAAATTCAATTTATGACACTTTGGTCCAATCGAAAACTATATTGTAAATTGACTAATAGAGATGTTCACGTGAAGACACTTGAGGGATCTTTTTGATCCCTAAAATTTGTAATTTGTGTTATATTGATCTTTCAAATTTATATAGTTTTTATCTTTTTAATCCCTAAAGTTTATAAAGAATAGGCCTCAATTGTGATCACGTGAGAGGAGGTGAGAATCTCTATTACTAAATTACATCTGTCGTGTTTAATTGGATCAAAGTGATGCAAATTAAAAAATTGATTGATCAAATTAACACAATTAAAAGATTGAATATCAAATTACCACAAAACACATAGTTATACCAAAATTTTATTTTACTCTAATATATATAACTTCTACGATCAATTATTGATGGTGTATTTCAACGTGATGCAAATTTGTAATGACGAGTAAATGAAAGAAATACTATTGGAATTGTTGGGATTTGAACTACTAGACTCGAGTGAATGATACTGAGAATTGTCGGGGAGTTGAGGAATAAACACGGTAGGAATATAGTGGTTCACTAGCTCGAGGGCTCGGCTACTCTACTCTTTAATGGAGACTCTTGCTCCTTGTTTTTCAATAATGATGATTGTAAGAGTACAATGACTAATTTTTGCCTCTAGGGTTCCCCCCGTTTCTTGGGGGCGTTACATAGTATTTATAGGGCTGTTCCCTATTTAGTCGGATTTTAGCCGAGATTCTTACCCTTATTTCGTGGGGTTCTCTTTGATTATAGGAGAAGATCTTGGTTGGTTGAGATTAGGTGCCTTGATTATTGCTTCCTAACACTTTTAGGAACCTCTCGTGATCTTGCAGCAGTTGTCTTGATTGTTATTGCCCTTGCTTATCTCGAAGGGACTTCCAGTTCTACTCTTCCGACTTCTGTTCGTCTAATCTGACTTCTTGAGTTGAACTGACCTTCTGAGTTGACGTTTAAGATTTTTTTTGAGGCATCACCAATTATAAATCTTAAAATTGATCATATTTTTACACGTATAATTTCTACGGCAAAAAATTATAAATTTAGTATAAAATTATAAATTGATCATTGATACTGTCTCTCCTAGATACGGCGCGTAGGTTACTTCTTAACTCTCCCGCCTCGCTGGTTCCACCACCATTCCAAGAAACTTCTCCGTTCTTATATTTACCACAAGAGGGAAGATCGTAGCTGAAGTATCCTAACCCTTTGTTCAAGTTTCCAACACTTCTCTCTCTCTCTCTCTCTCTCTCTCTCTCTCTCACACACACACACACTTATACACAACAGTTTATTCTGTTATACTATATCTTGCATTATTCTTCAAAGAATGGCAGCCGAAAGGTTTTCCGATGAATCTGGTCCTGACCCAGATCAGCCGAATCAGAAACGGACCGGAACTAAACCTTGTTTTGCGTCGTAGGTTTTCATAACCCAGCCCTTGATGTTTACTCCTCCATCTTCTCTATTTGGGCCATGAGCCTACTGTAGGTTCAAGTTTCTTTCAGAAACTAATTATTCTCTCTCTCTCTCTCGGCAGTGTTATCAGGGAAGTGGTTAAGGTGAATTTGGTAGAGAAATTATGTTCAACACTGGAGCCAATGGTACGAAGAGTGGTATGATGACTGATCTATAACTCTCATGTCACAGCCGCGCAAGTCATTCTTACATAAATCACTTTGCACCACCTGTGTTTAGAAAAATTCTCCCGGAAACACAATTTTGAACACGAATTATGCATCTCGATAAACAATTTTCAAAAAGAGTTTGGAGTCTATGGATTCAATTACGTTAGAGCCCAAAAAAGGGCAATCCAATTTGGAGTCTAATGATCAGTCTAAGGAGTCCTTGATCTTGGTGAAGGGAGGCTAAACAGAAAAGTGGAAGAAAAGTAAATGAAACTTAAGACAGCATAAAATCAAAACATGACAGTTTCATAGAGTGCGACTTGAGAATTTTTTGACATTTCTTGAATTATATTTTTATTATTACTATTCTTTTTATTATACGAAAGTTCATTGTAAACGAAAATCCAAACCCTAAATTCTAACTAAAACGCATCAAAAGCAATAAATTAAAAGACTATGAGTTGTTTCATTTTCTTTCTTTTCTCCTGTCGCGTTCTCACTTTAATATTTTGTTTTCTAATTCAGGTGAATGAAGAGGCGGAACGTGTAATCAGACTAAGAACACGATCTTTGACTAGGTCTCCTTCTTTGCGAATCCGAGCACTTGAACCCTCAACCCTACAACTGGTATTTAGTGGAAAACTTTCCCCACCAATCTTTTCCCGAACCAAAATTCTCGACACCGAAAACAACCCTCTTAAAATCCTTCTTGCTGACACAAGAGGCGATCAAATGCTTCCAACAACTCTTTCGTTTCCAATCAAAGTTGAGGTTGTTGTTTTAGACGGGGACTTCCCTCCTGCAGATCACCAGACATGGACCCGGGATGAATTTGATCGGAATATTGTGAAGGAAAGGGCCGGAAAGCCGCCTTTGCTTACCGGAGACTTGAATGTGTCCTTGAGAGACGGGTTTGCTCTTGTTGGGGATATTGAATTTACCGACAATTCGAGCTGGATTAGGAGCAGAAGATTCAGGCTTGGTGCAAGAGTGGTTCAAGGGACTAGTCATGGAGTTATTGTAAGAGAAGCCATGACCGAATCTTTTATTGTTAAAGACCACCGTGGGGAATGTAAGTCTCTTCAATCTACTTGTTCATTCGGTCTAGTATGTCGAATTCCTCTATATCTACCAATCTCTTAAAGATTATATATAGTCTGTTTGCATCATATTATTAATGGTATCGACCTTTATGAACATAATGGTAATGGTGTCACAGACTCGGGGCTAGTAGGGAAGTGAGGGTGAATTTATTTCCCTCAATTAACAACCCCTTAAAATTAATGTATTTGCACGTTTTAACTGTAAATTCATGCTATGATAACTCAGTGATTTTCAAGGCATTATCAATTTTCAAATTACTAATATGATAAAAAGAAAGTTCATAAATCTAAAAAACAATTGATAGGTTGATTGAAAGCTTCTCATATACCTATTTTTTTTTTTTCAATGTTTTCAATTGAATATGGTATCAATCGTTTGTTATTAAGATTCATTTCCTCAAATCTTTGAAATCATGTCCCAAGACAATATTGAAGCAGCCACTCTAATGATCTTCCCTTTCAATTGAATTAATTTCATTTTCGAAATAAGCTTACCCATGCACTACTGTTAAATATCTAGGGAGCATAAATTTACAAACGACATAAGCCCTCCTTCAGTTGATATTCTTTTCTATTATTTTTTATTACATATATATATTGTATTCCTTAATTTATTCTATAAGAGTTGTTGGGAAGGGATGATATAATAACTTCAATCATTGGGTATAAAAATAATGGGCAAATCTAATGCTCCCATCAAAGTACAGAGTGATCACCAACCCTTAGCTATGAACGCTCATGTGTCCCCAAGTCAAAATATGGGGAGAATCAACAACTCGCATGAATAGTTCATGCTCAATGGTGTGGAGTTAATTTGAGAAGAGTCATACACTCAACTGTGCTAAAAGAATTATATGGGGGAGAATATTCACTTTCTTGTAGCATTATATCATTGGGTTCCTTCTATTGAGGGTGATGTTCCAAGTTTATTTTTTCCGTAAATAAATGCCAGTTTAAGATTATGACCTACTGAGTGTTCGTTAATGCTTGGTCAAAAAATGCATGCTACCTAGTGCTCTGTGTTGAAGCCATGGGGACGAAAAGTCATGCACCTGATTAAAGATCGGGACCAGGCCCTGCATGATTACAATTGTT
>CAUOFW020001480.1:514689-544978 GCA_963454935.2 Ilex paraguariensis | reverse complement strand
GGCCCCCCCCCCCCCCCTCCCCTCCAAGCACACACATTTATATAATAAACCACTGAACAACTTGAATTTTATCTCCTACATAATTTTTCTGACAAAAAATAGCACATTATTCATTTTTATCACAAGTTTAATTATTTAATATTTAATTAATTTGTAGTTTTTATTTTTGTAGTCAAAAAATGATTTGCCTATAGATTTGTATTCCCTAGCCAAACATCACCGTGATTGTCTTTTTGTCTCTTTTTGTTACTTATGTGCTTCATTATAGATTATATTCACAGTGCTTCAACTCTCTTCACAAATGCAGTGTACAAAAAGCACCACCCACCAATGCTGGAGGATGACGTGTGGCGTCTTGAGAAGATTGGAAAAGATGGTCGTTTTCACAAAAAGCTAGCTTCTGAGGGCATTGACACTGTTCAAGATTTCTTGAAGCTCTCCGTTGTTGACCCATCCAAGCTTAGGAGGGTATGCAATTTCAGTATTTCCAATTTCAGTCTCTTATCTTATACTGTTCCCTCAAGTGTCACGTTTTCACATTTTACCTTTAATTACAGTTATTTACTTTATATAACTCACATTGTACATCTAACTACACACTATCCTAATTATAAACACCGAAAACATGTAGTTAACTACAAACAGGAATAATTTTTCTGTTCAAAATATGTTGGACTTTTTAATTTTAAGCAGTATAAAACCAATTCAAACAATTGACGTGAGAAATTCAATAGTTAAAAGAACAGTAAAATTAGGTCGTCATTGAGCTGTTGAGGAGATCAACTATAATTTGCTCATTTTAACATCCGAGTATCTCATAAACTCAAGAAAGAAACTTTCCTAATAATGCTTATCTTTTTTAATTTCAACAGATATTAGGAAGAGGAATGTCAGAAAAGATGTGGGAAGTAACTTTAAAGCATGCCAGGACTTGTGTTTTGGGCAGTAAACGGCACAGATCCCGAGGACCCAATTACACTGTGGTCTTGAATCCTATATGCCAAGTTGTGACGGCTATGATTGAGGGGCAAATTTTCTCTAATGATTGTGACCTAACGAGCATGCATAAGGTATGGATTTCAACAACACACTCTTGTTCTTTGTCATTCTTGCGTTCTCCGTATTTATTATTCAGTACTACATTTATCATTTTGAAGAAATACTTGAATGTACAGGCCTATATTGAGTCATTGGTTAGAGATGCCTATGCAAACTGGAATTCCTTAGAAGAAGTTGATGGACTTTTGAATGAGACCACACTACTAACCCAAGGTACATTATCTCTAACTTGTACTAGTAACAGAACATCATGGACGGGCATCACATACTCTTCTCTGTTTTGAATTAGACCCAGATGACTGTAATGTGGAATTTCAGCGGAAGACAATGGGCAAGTAGAATCTCAGAGTCTGAATTTCTATTTTATCTGGGGTAATAATATTTTGATTGAAATGATAGGTGATTTGGTGGATCAATATCCCAATCAAGCTCAGAGTACAGTGGCAAGATTATATCAGCAACATGCATTTCTAACTGATGGATCTATTGAAGGGGCCTCGGTGCAAGACAATGGGCAAGGAGAATGCAGTGATCAATGGGTCATTAATTGTGCAAACCTCTTCACTCCATTTGAAAATGGTGTTTGTAATAACATCTCAGAGTCTTCCTCGGACGGCGAAGTACAGCGTCGAAGGCGTTTCATCCATGAAAATTAATGTTCTTTTTAACTTCGTGTTGAATATAGGATTTGGGAATTTCAGGCCACCCTTTGACAAAAATGTTGTGGCTTGGCACAAATGTAATCCTTTTGCTTGTCATGTTAGTTGCTTTACTTCCCTCCTTGTGCAGAGTCAGTTACAATCACTTGCAATGACTATAATTTGCTACTGTATATATTGCAGATTTTGGTTGTTTGATTTTTAGGTGAGAATCTGTTGTTTTTGTCATACGTAATGGCAATCGTTTTGGACCTGCGAGAGGGTATAGCCATTTAGAAGAAAAAATTATATGAATCATCCCTAAAGTTCATATTTATTATGCTCCATCTGCAAAAGGATGGCAGAAATTATTATACGACCATGTCACCATTTAATAAAAATCAAATAAAAACCTATCCACCAAATTCATACCTACTGACACTAGATTACTTGAATCCAGTAGACTATAGTGCCTTCAAAGCGCAACAAAATGTCAAAAAGAAATAATAGAAGTAAAATGGGTTAGACTTGAAATTCAGTGGAATGAATGGTATTTGATCTGGATTGGGCCAATAAAATTCATTTGTTTGTTTTGAGCTCCTTCAGTTTTGGGTTGAATTCCATCGTTTAAGCATTCAAAACTTTGTTTTTGCCATTTTAGGAAAGAATTCAAAAATTAATAATAAATCATAATACCAATGGGCCTTTGGTTCAATGATACTCCTTGTCTTGTGAAGCCTTTGTCTTCTTGAGGTTAAGGGTTCAAGTCCCCCTTCCTCTTCCCAAAAAAAGAAAATAATAATAATAAATCATAAGAGATTTTGGTCTAGGCTGGGCCAACAATTAAGGCTCATCGCTTTGCTATAAGCTCCTTCAATTTTGGGTCGAATTCCATTATTTAGGCTTTCGAAACACTGTTTTTGCGGTTTTATGAAAAAAATCAAAAATTAATAATAAATCATTAGAGATTCTAAATTCAATATCATCAGTTCTGTCAGACTCTAGACGACATGTGCTTTTATGCTAATTAGTTAGATTGTAATTTTTTTGTTGGTAAATTTCGTATAATTAGGGATTTTGTTTCCATTATGGGAACGATTAGGGTTTCAACCATTCATATATATATTTTCCTATGTAATACGAATTATGCAGTCACTCATACATCTTTTTAGAATTATTCTTTCATTCTTTTTTGTAGATTTAGGGTGTTCTTGTTCTTTACACATAGAGACAATGATTTCTTCGTGTCTTTTCACTACCACCACATTGATTGGGATCAGAGTCTTAACTAACCTGTGATGGCCAACCACCGAAGCGATGACAATCTTCATAATGACAGTGGTCATGTGCAAGGGGCTCTCTCTCGAGCCAAATTCTTGAATTTTCAACGACAACAATACCAATCTCGACAGTTCCAGCAATTCTTGCAAGCACTATATGACATGGTAGCCCAGTTGACGGTGGGTCTAAACTAGGATCCTAATCGAGAATGGGTGAACAGTGATAAGGCTCGTGTTTAACCCAATCGGGATTGAAATCTTGTCTAACCGGCGAGACAAAACATAGGTGGTGTTCCTCTCAAAGCAGCACCCATTATAGATTCCAACTATGTCGATGATGATTTATTGGATAACGTTGCAGATTATAGAAATCTTGGTCGTGAGTCTAGAAATTTTTTGATGAAGCTTTACTTACCCAGTTTCAATGTTCATCTTCATATTGAGGATTTCTTAACTGGTTGGTAGAAGTAGAGTGATTTTTTGATTACAAGAATGTTACAAAAGCAAAGAAGGTGAAGCTAGTGGCGTATAAGTTGAAAGGAGGGGCTTCTTGTTGGTGGGAATAGATCCAACTTGCTTGTATCAGAGAAGGCCAGTATCCAATCTGTGCTTGGTCGAAGATGAGAAGGTTACTGAGATTGATGTTTTCACTCCTGGTTTATGAGTAGGTATATCAAGATTTCAAATAGGGCAACATATCCATTTAAACGTATACGAAGGAGCTCCAGAGATTTTTTTTCCACAATAACCTGAATGAGATCGAGTCCCAAAAAATTGCTTGGTTTATTGGGGGTAGAGATAGAGTTTTCTTGCAAGCCTTGTTTTCTTTAACGTTAGTTATTCACATTGCCAGAAAGGTACAGACCTAGTTGGACAGAGCTATGTCCAAATTTTAGAACCAGAGTTCTTTGATTCATCACATCCTGTGGTGAATTAAAGAAAGTAGATTAGTGGTGCTCAAAACCTTCGCCAGTCCAAGACCAAGAATCCAAAAAAAGTAGGGTACCTGCAAGGAAAGTAGCCTTTGTTTTGGGTTGTAGTCTAAGAGTCAATGAAGCACTGAAGAAACCCTATGCTAGATCTAGAAGGGATAAGCGTTACCAATGTGGTCAGCTAGGCCATTGCTCTAACCTGAGCCCTAAGAGCAACTCTAAAAGGGTAGCTAAAACCCCCTATTTAGCTATTTTAGATAGCTTATCCCTAAAATGTGGCTCCAGCAGACTAGCTATTTCACTATCTATTTTTCATAACCCCATTTTCACTAGCTACATCTACCTAGCCAGTTCCCTCTAGCTACTTTAGAAGTTGTTGGTTTAGTGTTTGGATGAGGCGATCGAAGGAGAGGTGATAACATCCAGTTTGATCAAACTCAAAGCCTTCAGAAGTTTTCGATCAAACTCAATTGATTAAATTTGTACAATGTATAGTTGAATTGCTATTTCTTGAATTTTACTATTGAAAGTTAGTTAAAGTTAGTTGAAGTGGTTAGCTAAAATAGATAGCGTTANATTGATTGGGATCAGAGTCTTAACTAACCTGTGATGGCCAACCACCGAAGCGATGACAATCTTCATAATGACAGTGGTCATGTGCAAGGGGCTCTCTCTCGAGCCAAATTCTTGAATTTTCAACGACAACAATACCAATCTCGACAGTTCCAGCAATTCTTGCAAGCACTATATGACATGGTAGCCCAGTTGACGGTGGGTCTAAACTAGGATCCTAATCGAGAATGGGTGAACAGTGATAAGGCTCGTGTTTAACCCAATCGGGATTGAAATCTTGTCTAACCGGCGAGACAAAACATAGGTGGTGTTCCTCTCAAAGCAGCACCCATTATAGATTCCAACTATGTCGATGATGATTTATTGGATAACGTTGCAGATTATAGAAATCTTGGTCGTGAGTCTAGAAATTTTTTGATGAAGCTTTACTTACCCAGTTTCAATGTTCATCTTCATATTGAGGATTTCTTAACTGGTTGGTAGAAGTAGAGTGATTTTTTGATTACAAGAATGTTACAAAAGCAAAGAAGGTGAAGCTAGTGGCGTATAAGTTGAAAGGAGGGGCTTCTTGTTGGTGGGAATAGATCCAACTTGCTTGTATCAGAGAAGGCCAGTATCCAATCTGTGCTTGGTCGAAGATGAGAAGGTTACTGAGATTGATGTTTTCACTCCTGGTTTATGAGTAGGTATATCAAGATTTCAAATAGGGCAACATATCCATTTAAACGTATACGAAGGAGCTCCAGAGATTTTTTTTCCACAATAACCTGAATGAGATCGAGTCCCAAAAAATTGCTTGGTTTATTGGGGGTAGAGATAGAGTTTTCTTGCAAGCCTTGTTTTCTTTAACGTTAGTTATTCACATTGCCAGAAAGGTACAGACCTAGTTGGACAGAGCTATGTCCAAATTTTAGAACCAGAGTTCTTTGATTCATCACATCCTGTGGTGAATTAAAGAAAGTAGATTAGTGGTGCTCAAAACCTTCGCCAGTCCAAGACCAAGAATCCAAAAAAAGTAGGGTACCTGCAAGGAAAGTAGCCTTTGTTTTGGGTTGTAGTCTAAGAGTCAATGAAGCACTGAAGAAACCCTATGCTAGATCTAGAAGGGATAAGCGTTACCAATGTGGTCAGCTAGGCCATTGCTCTAACCTGAGCCCTAAGAGCAACTCTAAAAGGGTAGCTAAAACCCCCTATTTAGCTATTTTAGATAGCTTATCCCTAAAATGTGGCTCCAGCAGACTAGCTATTTCACTATCTATTTTTCATAACCCCATTTTCACTAGCTACATCTACCTAGCCAGTTCCCTCTAGCTACTTTAGAAGTTGTTGGTTTAGTGTTTGGATGAGGCGATCGAAGGAGAGGTGATAACATCCAGTTTGATCAAACTCAAAGCCTTCAGAAGTTTTCGATCAAACTCAATTGATTAAATTTGTACAATGTATAGTTGAATTGCTATTTCTTGAATTTTACTATTGAAAGTTAGTTAAAGTTAGTTGAAGTGGTTAGCTAAAATAGATAGCGTTATTGGAGTGAATTTGAAAAAGTGGTTAGTTAAAGTAGATAATACAATATTTAAATATATTTTGAGTAGTTATTTTAGATAGTATTGTTGGAGATGCTCTAAGAGGTGTACAGTGAATCTGGTTGATGCGGAAGAAGCTAATCAAGAGGAGAACTGCTAGGTAGAGGATGAGTTTTTTGAGGAACAGGATGAGAGTGTGTAGATATATGGTGATAAGAGGATCTCCCTTGTTGTTCGTCAATTGATGTATACTCCTAAGATCGAACAAGACATTTGGAGGCATAATATCTTTTGGACCACATACACCATGAACTAGAGGGTTTGTCAGTTGATTATTGATGGTGGTAGTAGTGACAATATTGTGTCCCACGAGGAGGTCAACAAGTTGCAGTTACAGACAGAGAAACACCCTTCTCCTTATACTATTGTGTGGATTAAGAGCCTCGACAAAATTGAGGTAGCAGAACAATGTCGTATCCATATTTCAATTGAAAAATATAAACACAATATTGATGTTGTCGAATTGGATGTGTATCATATTCTATTGGAGAGACCATGACACTATGATCTAAATGTTGTCCATAAAGGCAAAGACACCACTTAGACTTTTTAAAAAGATGGTGTTAAGATTGTCCATATCCCTATAGTGAGAGAGAGTTGTCCCGTAGCACCTCAACCAAAAAGTAGACCCTTTCATATTATTCCTGTCATTAAGGAAGATGTAAAGGATAGTAGGATACTGGAGACGTATATGCCCTTGCAGTAAAGGGTGAGGAGGAAAAACAAGATGAACTTAAACTAGTTGTTGAGACTATTACTTAATTAGTTGTACTCCTACATATGCGGAAATGTGTGCTAATGACCGCAATGAGGATTCTAAAGAAGAAGTGCAGGAGGATTTATTGATGGATGACGATGGTGTTGGAAATTCTGTTGAGCCCGAGGCTGACGTTCGCATAGACGAGCCCGAGTCACACATCTTCACAAACATTGACTCAGATACCTAGAATGAAGTTGATAGATTTTACAACTTGCATGAATTGAAAACATGGGATCTAACAAAACCTGAATTTTCCAAGGGTCTCATATTCAGGAATAAAAAAGAAATGAAGATTGTAGTGAAATTGTGTTCACTCAAGATGCATGAACAGTACATTGTTGTAAATACAAACAAAAAGTGTGGCCCCCTAATTCCCAGGTGCTATTACTTAACCAGTTGATCATCCATCAACCTGCAGAATAACCCGTGATACTTCATAACTCGATAACATGCTGAGATGCCCCATTCACCATGGTCCTTAACTTAACAAAAAAATAGGTAGAGTCTCCCTTGTACGGGGAGCTCTACTCAACACACACACCTGTGAATTATATAACCATATTATCACACCAGGTCCAACATCAATATTCAATCAATATAGTATTGAATGCCAACATCAAGACAAACATTCATTCATAAATTAACAATGTCTATAGGAGTCCCGTTACATGCCTACAATAAAATACAATTTTTGTACTTAAAAATATACGAGGCCAAAATGTAATTATATACAAGGGACTATAAAAAAAATCCATATCAAGAGCCATAACTCGGCTCTATCCTCAATGTAGACCCAAGTTAGGTCATCAGCAGACACCTGTCCAACACCTAAAATATATCTCCATAAAATATGAGTCACGCTCAATAGGGTATCTCCTATGAAGATTACTATCCAACCCATATGCATATGAAATTTTACATGCAAACATTATGTCAAACATCCATTCAAATAGATATATCTGATAACAAAATGCTACAATTCCATGGTTACCCAACGGTTATGGATTGTCTTTCTGGGGTTACACCAATGGCTACCCAACTTGACACAAAATTTTAGGACTTTTATCAACGGCTCCGCGTACACTGACGTACTTTATGGACTCAATAACAACAGTAAAGCTATCTAAAATAGTTGGGTCTTGCATCTGATGAAGAATCTAGCCCTTATTGTTAATCCTGACACATTTTTCAATGCAAATCCATACGACTCACCCAAATTTAGGTTTAACTTTTCCGAGCCCATGTATTAACCCACCAAGTATAATATTTGATTAAAAACATACACACACACCCATACTTATGTCAGATGTCCATAAATACGATGCTATCAGTGCTTTCGCAAATGCAATATGCAATTGCAATCCATATCATCATGCTCATCATATCATAAAACATATAATAAACATGTCCATTTTCATAAATATTCTCAAGCATGTCATATATGGTTACAAGCCAACAAACATACTTGGACCCTAAACATTTTAGTAAAGCTTAGAAAGCATGAAATGTAAATACATAGCATACCCACAACAAAGCCACATAAGTTTTCTACCGTTAGGTAGTGCCTCTCCTATCGATAGATTCACCTTTTATGCCGATTTTCATACATCACCCAAATCAAACTCAAAATGGGTTTGATAAGTTCTCATACTCATTTTCAAGCTCCTGGTTACATTTGATGTGGTCTAGCATAAAAAAGTTCATAATTAGGGCTATACCAATTTTATATACACTTATAGGTTAGAAATAAACCTCGATAGGAAGGAACCTTACCTCTTGTATCGACTCCTCGCGATGCCAAATGATGCTTTGTTCAACTTTTAGCCAAAACTCCAATTTCTGCAATGTGTTGAAAATGGATTTGGTTGGCACTAAAGCGTAGCCCTCATCGTTGTGAGCAACTTTAATTCTTGCCCCAACGTAATTCGTCGAACGGATCATTGTAGATCGAATGAAGAAATGAAGAAGAAGATGCAGAAGCTCTCATTTCTCTCTCTCTCTCTCTCTCTCTTCCCCTGAGCTGAAATATGTGGAGAAGAGGGCTTGGAAGACTAAGTCTTCCACTTTAAATCTCTATTTATACTAGGCTCATATTGAGCCACATGTCACTTTCTTATTGATCGAATTTTATCCCAACCAATTACATTTTGCCACATAAAATGTTTAATATAATTTTATAAGATTTACTTTAAATTATATTATGGGTTCCACGATTGAAATCTGATCGCAGAATTTTAATCACACAATACCTGATCGCATCGTAACACTCAAAAATCCAACTATCTCGAAATTTAATGAAAATTGGCTAGATAGCCTAATTTCATGAGATGAATCCAATAGTGAGGTCCATTATATCATCTTAGTTATATAAAAATTTAGATTTTTGACTCTTGCTTTAACGACTAATTACTATTTTACCCCTTTAATTAAGATTTAAATTTTTTTGTGTTTTACAAAAAGTGATGGATTTTGAGGTGAGGGATGCATCAAGAATGTGGATGCAAATAGAGGCTACGTGCATGCTTCAAGGCAAAGTATGGAATGTTTGAAATCATAAAGTATGAAGGACCTCACACTTATTTCCACCCAAGGATGAAAAAAGGCCACTGTCAGCTTGATGTGAAATTTATATCCTAGTGGATTAAGGGTGTTATTTGGGTTACATTGGATATGGGTGTTTAATGCACTTGTGGATGTTGATTGAATGATTGTTTATTGTGAGGATGTACTGAATTGGGACTGTTATATACAGGTTGAAAATTGGGCGATGTCTATCCAATTTTTCCAAAATATATATCAATTTAATAAAAAAATTTTGACTTTAGTTTTGCAGATGATATGGGAGTTATATATTGTTGATATAATGAGATTTCTACCTCATTGCCTAGTTTGGCAAGATATTTGGCACACACGATCTCCACTTATTTGTTTTAATGTAGGTGAGCGGAATTTTCCTAATCATATAAGCCAGGCGACAGTTTGATCTTGTGCAGACCATACCAGAGGCTTGTGATACTGATAGGGCACTACATGGTGTAAATCATTGAGACAAAGTAAGTCGGGATTGTAATGTTGTTCATCAGTCGTAAATTGACATAGGGGCCCACTGTCGGGATCGTCTTGTCATAGGAGATGTTGTTATTGGTCCAATTGGTCCCACTAATGCACACATGATATATATGGTATTGACACATAACTCGTTAGCTGGTTTATCCACTGATTGGTAGGCCTTTTGTTGGATTTTAGCCTGTCAACAACATCATTGAGCTACTAGTAAGTTTTCCAGAAATAATTTAGTATTGTATTTATAATAAATATGTGTATTATTGTTTACTAAAATATAATTATTTTTTATTATTTGTAGGAAGAAACTTTCAAGAAGATATACCACACTTCATGGATTACATGTGAGTGCAGCCCAAATTTGACACTTTGCATGCAATCTCTTGGACATATAAAAGATATGAGCTCTGGGCGGTTGACAACAGTCCTTCAGTAGCAATGACTTGTGGAATTTCTAGTCTCAGCACGTGATTTTGCTTCTACATCTTCATAGTCACCAACTACAGATGTTCGTATTCCTTCTTCATCTTCACCACCACTGACTACAACTATACCGCCATCACCTTAGTCTCTTGCACCACCACCATCTTCGTCCCTAGTACCGCCACCGACACCTATACCTATACCAAGTCCTTCCATATATTTACTGTCGACACCACCACCTATAATAGATGTCGCATCTACACTAGTCCTCTTAGCAGTTATGCCATCTACCGTTGCAGTGACACCTTCTTCTACAGTTATAGATGTTACCATTTGTGCACATCCACCATCTCATGCAACAATGGAATCATCACACTTTGCATATGACTCCTTGTGATGATCACCGATTTGCCAGAATGTATTATCCTTGATGGACCTGCATGGGATAAGGAGTTACATGCGGAGGGGTTGACAAAAGAAGGACACACTTTTACGTAAATGTCATGATAGAGCCGGACCATGAGTTCGACATAGACGAAGAGGACAGGGCAAGGGTCATGGACATCATCCACATGGTGTCGATGATGTCACTGTTACAGGTGACACAACAAGGACCACATGATATTGACTATGAGACTCAACGATGGCCGAAGCAACGCACGTGACCGCCTGCATGTGGCACATAGTTTTTATGTCATATTTTTGTGTATTGTATGTGTTCTATGCATGTGTAGACGTTGACCCTATCAATGATGTCATATATTCATTATATTATTTTGATTATACTAGTTTTCACCCTGTTATTGCCACATACCTTTATGCTAATATTGTCTGCAACATATAAAATCAACTTCAACATAATTTGATTAATAAATACATATTAATCTCACTTTTGCTACAAGTGGAAGCATAAATGTGGCTCTTCTATCAAATCTTGTCCAGTACGATCTCATGCGATGTGGCGTATGCTATATCGATTTAAACGTATTTCCATACAATTGTTTTCAGCTCAAAAATGAACTAATGTTTTGTTCCAATTGTTGAGGAGTGTCAATTGGAAGATCAATGGAAATTTATAAAGGCATTCGTATGTTGCAAGTGCACAAATCTTCACTTAGATTTTTCTTTTTCCTGTAAATGATATTGTCATTCATCCATCATTGTGCTTATGGCCTGACTTGAATAACATAAACATGGGTTCATTGGATAGAAAAAATCATTATCTAAATCCCAATGATGACCCACGCTTTCAAACACTGTTGGTGTACTATAATTCACGGTTCAAGATGAAGTGTATACAATGAGTCATTTATACACAATTTTATAGTAACATTGCAACTGTTTGTGTAACTACATACAGTCTATTCTTTCGTACATACTAGTGATATGACTTAACACTATGATTATTTGATGGAGTTAGTACATACTGATATGACTAAACATTGTTCTTCACTGCTTCTCTCAACACAACACATTGCATTTTTGAATTGACAGAACAATGTGGCATTACATGAATACCATAAACCTTACAACTATGTGAATAGGGACAAGATGAGATTTTTAGTATGCCATTTGATGAAGTGATTACTCACTAACTATTTAGTTAATATGATGCATGTGCATATGTGTCGCATTGATTACTTGAGTTCATATCAATATGAACTCAACGCTATGATGCAGTGATGAAGTGACTACATAATACTAATATGACTGAGCAATGTTGATGCAGTGTTGAGCTTAGAAAAACACATCTCATTAAAACTCATTCTAGCAAGCCGTGTACTGAAGTGGCCAAATTATGGTCTTCTTAGTCAGTGTCTTGCCCAGCTTTTCAGAAAGATATTATATGAATTGACTAGACCCTGAATGTGTACAAGCATTCGGTGAAACCACTATATAAATACCTTATACATGGTAGATATCACACAAATTGAATATTATGTCTACATTAAGAGATCTACAGTCTCGAACAATTGCACACACAAGCGAGTTGGTTGTTAAAAGAGCGAAATAATGATTATAAGAGTGAGAGATATTCAAATCCAAAAGAGTATTATGTAGGATTACGCTATGAGTAAATGTCTTATGCTAATGAATCACATGTATTATACACATAGGTATGATTACCTGGCATATCGTTGCCACATAGACGTTTACTAATGATGCAATGAAGGCATAGAGTGGACTATGAATCTACAGTTAATCACGTATAAAAAGAGAATAATAGGATGTTGGTACATAAATGTCGATATTATATACTCCAATTAGAAAAAGACATGGTGAGAACTGCATATGGAAGAGAGTTGCCACTTGTGACACCCCTAAAATCGGGGGTCCCGTTGACCATCTGTCAACCCGCGAAAATGTTCGTGAATGCCGTTGGATCCGACATCACGCTAATATTATCCCATTATTGAAATTTCAAACTCACACGTAACACTCGTGTTTCATTAGTCATTTAATCCTATTGAGGTTCTATGTACCCCAATATATCTCATTTAAGGTCCATTTGTATCATTGGAACTAAAGGATGCATAGCCCAAGACCCTGGAAGAAAAATAAAAAAAAATTCAAAATCTGCCAAAGTATACTGGTATGCGTACCGGTATGCATGGCTCACTGGACCTCACTGAACCGGTACGCGTATCGATACGCTGAGCCCATTTTTCCCTGTTTCATCTGTTTTCGATTTTTAATCCAATCCAAACCTTTCTAAATTTATTCCAAATATGTATAAAGATATTTTCTACATTATACGTGATTCATCCAAGTCTATTACAACTCATTCCATACATTTACATGTCAAAATGGAATTAAACCTAAGTTTTTATACAAAACTTACAAACCGGCTTTTCTTCATTCTCGAGGTCCCGAATGTGTGTCATCCACTGGAATATGCCCCGTACCTAAAATGTGTTCCCGTATAGTGTGAGCCAATGCCCAGTAGAATATTTCCTATAGAGACTAGTCCCTACCTAAGTGCATATGAATGTATACATGCAACAACACACAACCAATATCCATTCCAATGCAAGAATATGCAATTCATGTTAGAATCTATCATGTCATGCCATAAATGAGATGAGACTCACTCAAGCACATTAACCCGAGCCCTCACCGACTCTTACCACACTATGCAATATAAGTGTAAAACCTTTATCATTGATGAAATACATCCAATGATCATTTTTGAAATACCAACTATATATTTATAAAAACACTTCATTCATGGATGTTTCCCATCAAATAAAATCTTTGTATTACAAAATCATGTGTCTTTGTTGGGTATCGAATTTCGGAATCTCACCGATTGGCTCCGTACGCCACTACACTTTTATGAAATTTCACCACAGGGAAGTGTATGAACCAAGTAGTCGGGTCTTTCACCCAAGGGAGTGTCTAGCCCTTTTTGCTATACCCGACACAAGTTTTTCACATATGCAACTGTGCGACTTAGTAGGATATTCAACCCCACTTTCCCGAGCCCACCCTTCAAACACCAAGTATGGTGATTAATCCAACCATGCACATACACACCCATACTCATGGCCATGGATGCGTATTCCCCGTGCAAATGCAATGTAGTGCACCATTGCAATGTCTATGTCATACTCAATATGCAATGTATGCCAATGAGCCAAATTAAACCACACATCTCCACATGTGTCATGAGAATCTATATCACATGTATATAATCACCAAAATTCATTATCATGTCAATAAATCAACTAGCATATATCAACATTTATATACCAACAATCTTTCACAGGTATATTATACATAACTCATGTCATAATACACTTCATTTATAAGCACAATAAAAAACACAGCATGCTCAAGATATCAAGTTTCAAGGAATTACACAAGTACATTCCTTATACCAAACTTAGTTAGGAATTGGTCTAGGCCATTTCTATACTCATTTTTCCTTATTTTCCACAACCTTAGTCAAGTGACCTAGGTTATTTTATACCCTTACCAATAATATATTACATCCTAGGTAAGAAATGAACCAAGGTAGGAGAAACTCTACCTCTTGGAGCGTAAAGGAAAGGGAGAAACCTCAAGAACCACTCCCAAGCCCCAAACTTTTGATTTCACAAAATCTCGTCTTTGAAACTTTCGGTGAAATTCCTCATTCTTGGTACGTACGCATAGCTCTTGTTGCGTAGATGAAGTTTAAGTCTTAATCCAATCGATTCCGACTGACGAAACTTCTTGGATTTAAGAAAGAAAGGTAGAAATTTAGGTTTTTCTCTTCTCTTCAATGCCTGAATCAGCCGGCCACTTGGGTGAGAAATATCTGATTTTTCAGACATTAACCCCCTATTTATACTTTTTAATTGCGCGGTCCACATTGTCTCGTTAATTATTTCTGGGTCCGTTTTTAACCCAAAATGACTTAATTAAATTTCGATTTCAATTCAAATAAATTTTATTTAAAATTTTATTTAATTATAAAGAAATTTTATAATTTCCATTTTTTGGGACATTTAAAAGTTCATTCGTTACTCAATTGTCTCGTAAAATGTGCAAAATTCGACTATCTTAGAATTCGATGAAAATTGACATGGCAGCTCGATTTCGCGATGTGAATCCAACGGTGAAGTCCGTTGTTTCATCTGAGCTCTATAAACATATGCATTTTAAACCCGCATAATAGTGATAAATTACTATTTTATCCTTTTTCAAAAAAAGTTTAAATTTATCCGGGTTTTACACCACCTATTGAGCGAAATAATCTCTTGTCTAATGAATAATATCTATCAGATCATTATATGTCTGATGAGGACTAACAAATGTAATCAGTGTCAAAATTGTGGTGTCTTTCTCATATAAGTGTGAACTAATCTTGTACTTTTATTATTGTAATTAGTGTGACTTTTGATGTATTTACCTCACCTTAGGCTTTTTTAATAATGTAATAGATGTTCAGTATTGTCATGTCATAATTTCAATATTGCAAAGTCATGTCACAACTTATTAGTGTGAGGTCATTTCAAATTTTTGTATCATTATCATTGTGAACCTAATATGGTCAACTGCACCTATATAAACCATCAATCATACATGTGTAAAACATAGAAAAAAAAATGTCTAGGCACACATCAAATAGGCATTCCAACCAAACCAACGAAGGTTTTTCATCAGAGAATGAACAACGCAGATCGATTATGGCTCTAAAACGTCCTTATGGATTTAGAATTGATACCTTTAGTAAAATCGGTTATTACACTTTATTGTGACAATAGCAGAGCAATTGCTAATTCAAATGAGCCACGAACTCATAAGAAGAGAACACATTGAGCGTAAGAATCACCTTATACGAGATATCGTGGGAAATAGGTGATGTACTAGTGACCAAGATTGCATTAACAAATAACCTGGTAAATCCCTTCACAAAGAGCTTACTGACAAAGATTTTTGACAGCCACATGAAAGGAATGAGAATTAGATGAATGAGAGCATGCCTTCTAGTATAAATGGGAGAATTGATAGACTTATATACTAACAAATTATTTTTTTATGAAACTTAGTTTATTATTGAATAAAATTTCTTCGTTTTATATTTCAATGAGAATCTGTGTAAGTAAAATATTTGCATTATATTAAATATATAATACGTATGTGTGTCTTGTATTTTACATTATAGATAATCTGGTATGTAGAGTTCAACTTATATGCAAAAGATCAGATTATTAGATCTTTGTATAATATAAGTAAAGGTTCATAGTTTTAGATGAAATTAGACACACAATCAGTAGAATTGTAGTAAAATCTCCTGGCATAGTCTGTCTTGTGTAGATGTCTCGGATTGTTACACTAGTATACTTTGTCTATTAGACATGACCACTATTGAGGTTATTTTCTTTTTACTGACTAAATAAGAAAATAAATACCTCATATTTATTTTGATTGCTTAATCTCTTAATCCTAAAATATTTAATTGACAAGTGCATATAATGATTATTACTTTAATTCATCAAATATTGAGATTCATACTTGAGTCAACAAACTCAGTGAATTGAGAGATAACATTATTTGTATGGTAAAAATTAATTATTAAAGAAAATGGTGTCCCAATATTGAAATGAGTGGATGATGTTCTCTTGATAAAGTTCAAAAATTTTGTCCATGTCAAATATTGCAGGTGAATTTAATTATCTGATATGACAAATAAATTGAGTAGTAAGATCTCAGAGATAAAAAAAATCAATTAAATATAATTGTTAGTACTTTAATTAATTGACGGACATCTCTAATCTTAAATGTTGGGAGATTATTAAGCATCTAATAATGAGTAGCTCGAAATATAATTTTGAGATAAGACCTAGGAGATCAATAACAATTTTTTTGTTAACTAACTTATTTTTAATAAACTATAAGATGTTTGTTTTGAGTTAGACATAGAATTCCTAGGTCCATTTGTGATGCCCCTAAAACCGGGGGTCCTTTCTTAGCTGTTGACCACCCATCAACTCGCGAAAATACCCGTGATTGTTGTATAACCCGACATCACGTCTGTCACGTCCCCTTAACCGAGATTATAACCCATACAACCGTGATTCTTTACACATTAATTTATAGCCATTTTATCTCATAGGACATCCTTGAACAAGAGAAAAGATTGCCCAAGAACTGAGGGAAAGAATTCAAAAATTTGAAGTTTTGTGATAACCTTCCGAAAGGTTTCCTCAACCTTCCGGAAGATCAAACATACTGGAACCGTATCTTTAAGAAAAATGTGAAGACCTTCCGGAAAGTTTTCCCTACTGGTTAACAATTTGCATTTAACCTTCCAGAAGGTTTTGTCTGCTGGATAACAATTTACATTAACCTTCCGGAAGGTTTTGCCTGTTTTTCTACAAATCCTTCCTTCTTCATTTCCAACCCATTCCAAACCACCACAATTCCATCTAAAATATGTTTAACAATGTTTTCCACAAACAATCTAATATACATATGTCCTATTACAACAATTCCATACAATTACACTTCAAAATGGAATTTTAACAAAAATTTTACAAAACTTGATTTCAAAAGCCACAAGTCGGCTCTTCTTCACCCTTGAGGCCCTGAATGAGTGTCATCCACCGGAATGTACCTCAAACCTGAAATGTATTCCCGTATAGGGTGAGTCATGCCCAGTAGAGTGTTTCCTACAGAGGCTACTCACCAACCTAAGTGCATATGTGATGTTCACATGCAACATTTTCCAACAACAATCATTCCACCAAAGATTTAAGCAAATCAAAGTTAGAATCTAACATGTCATGCCATAAAATGAAATGATACTCATTCATGCAATTTACCCCAGCCCTTCCCGGCTCCACAACACATGCAATGCCAATGTGTATAAAACCGAGCTTTTCTAGATCCGGCCGTTTACTTTCACCCCGTGCTATGTAGTGTGTATCAAAGCAGGGCTTTTCAAGCTCTCGTCATTTGTGTTACACACCTAATGACTATTCAAAATCTTTGAGTCTTTCTTGGGGTGTGTATTTATGGACTTACACCAACGGTCACCCTACCGACATGGAATTTATGGACTTTCACCAACAGTTCTACGTACACCGATACACTTTATGGGCTCTTATACCAACAGAACTATGTATCCGAATCACTGAGTCTCTCACCTGAGGGATAGTCTAGCCCTTCTTGCTAACCCCGACCCAATTCTTTATCCATAACACCGTGTGTGACTTAGTCAAATTTTCAATCTAACTTTTTCGAGCCCACCATCATCCACCTATTTGGTGTTTGATATCAACCATGCACACACACATCCACACTCATGGCTATGAACACGTTTCTCCCGTGCAAATGCTATGTAATGCAACATTGCCTAATCCATGTCGTGCTCATATGTAAAGAATGTCATATGAGCAACTTTAACATATATTTTCATATTTTAAGGTCACTCATATCATATGCATATAATAGCCAAATTTCATCTCAATGTTAATATATCAAAAGGCATATATCAACATGTTCATATCCAACCATAATCCATAAGCATGTTATTTCATATATGCCAATAACACACTTAATTTTCAAAGCATAAATTAAACATATAGCATGTCCACATAACATAATTTTTGCATGAATCACTTTAGGGCAAATTCACATAACCCCAATGTACCAAATTCTATGGAATTACACAAGCAATCACCACATATATCAATTCCAAGTTAGGAATTCATTTGTTAAACCTTTTTTTATACCCATTTCATCAATTTTCATCAATTCCACATCCATATACAAGTGATATATATCTCTATCAACCTACCCATTACATACAACACCCTAGGTTGTAAAATAAACCCAAGTAGGAAGGAACCCTATCTCTTGAAGCGTAAGGAACGACTGTAGGAAGTCCCAAGAACCCGCTTCTAGCCCAAATTTTAATCTTTCAAAAATATCATACATTGATCTTCGATAAAACCTGTCATTTTTGGTGTGGTCGCGTAGCCTTTGGCGAGGAAAACAACCTTTGTTCTTGGCCCGAGTGAATCCGAGCACTCGATCTCCATAGATCGTAGGGAGAAGGTGGAGGATCCAAGCTCTTTCTCTCTCTTCTCTATCAGGTAACGATTGAGTGTGTTTGTGGGGGAGAAATTCAAATTTTTTCCCCTTTTTATATTTCTCGATACGTGGCCCACAATTCGCCATACGATCCTATTTTCTTGAGTCCGTTTTTGCCCCGAAATAATTAAATTTCGTCCCAGTTTAAGTTTAAAATATTTTTATTTTAACTTACCTTAAATAATTTTTTAACTTTCAAAATTTTATTAAAAATTTCGTTTTTGGGGTCACCCGAGACTTGAAAAACACGAAAAATCTGACTATTTCGGAATTCAATGAAATTTGATAAGATAACTAGATTTCGTGAGAAAAATTCAACGGTGAGGTCCGTTTCATCATCTGAGATCTAGAAAAATTTAGGTTTTTTACCCGTACTGTAGCGACAAATTATCGTTTTACCTTTTTTATAAAAATTTTAAATTTACCGAGTTTTACACCATTGAAAGCTTGACTTTTATTTCTCCTTAGGGTCTTTACGTAGCCTATAAATAAATTCACTCCCTAGTTTTCTCAATCATAACTTTTACCTTCATGTTTAGAACAGTTAGAGAGAGAAAATAAGGAGAGAATTGGAAGGATTATAGCCTACGTTACAATCATATTTTTGGCATGGAAGGACAAACAATAGAAGATCATGAGGTTCGTCGAGATACTGATCAATTTTCATCGTTCTTGTTCTTGTTGTTCTAATTTCGTCTTGTAGGATTAATAGACAAGTAAAATATTTCTAATTAATTATACGCGCTGTCAATGAACCTTGAGACTGTTGTTCCAACACATGCTTGCTCTTTGGATCGTTCATGAAACTTGGACATAACATATGACCATAATAGTGGTGAGCAAAGTAAGTTGGCATTTGTATGAAGAGGATATCAATTTGTGTATGGTATTTTGGGTTTTGTCCCATAAAGTACTTGGTTTAATGCTAAGGCAATCAAATAACTTTGATAAAACTTCGATGTACTTATACTAATTGAAGGCATAAGTTAAAAAAACCTTCTTGTAGTTAAATTGGATGTATATTCTGATTGAGAAATGTTCATAATTATACAATCAAAATGGGGGATTGTTGACACTTTATTTATAGTCACTACAAAAAACAGCAACTTTAGTGACAGGAAAAGTCGTCATTAAAACTCTTAAATTTGTCACAAAATTATTCAGTGGTCAAAAAAAAATGCCACTAGGTTGTAACTATAGATGTGTCACTAAAAGTTAATAGTGACAAGCTACACAAGTTGTAATAAATAATCTAGACCTTTAGTGACGATTCTATATCATCATCGCATCATTCTCAATAGCGACAAAATTTATCGCCACTAATATTTTAAACTTTCATCACTAAAATGTATATTTCTGTCACTTAAAAACTATTTTCAGCCCAAAAAAAATATTTTAGTGTCAAAATATATTGACACTAATTAGTATCCGTCAATCATTAGTGATGCACTTTTTTATTGTCATTAATATGTTTAGTGACAATTTCAAACTTTCGTCCCTAATTAGGATAAAGTTTTATTGCCACTAAATTGTTTTAGTGACAATTTCAAACTTTCGTCCCTAATTAGGATAAAGTTTTATTGCCACTAAATTGTCGGTTGTAGTGACAATGTTTTGATTGTCTCTAACAATTTTTGTTTACTTTTAATGACCAGCTTTATAATTTTTACTAAAGACTTATTCAGTGCCCATATTTTCTGTTGTCACTATAAAATTTTAAAGTATTTTGTGACAAATTTTATAGCAGTCACTAAAAAACTCTATAGTGACGACTGTAGTGGTTGTCACTCACATAATAATTTGTAACAACTTTCATAAACCCCGTATAAAATTGACTAGTAATTAAAATATCCTAATCTTTCAATATCATTAGAAACAAATCGAAATTCAACCATAGTTTAATTATAAAATCAAAAACTTATGGAATTATCATAAAATTTTAAACAATCCAAAGAATACTTAAAAAAAAAACAATAAAAAAAATTTTCCTCAAGCAACAAAATAAAAAATTAACAATAAATTGTTGGTCTTTGTTCATTTCATAACCATGAGAAGATCTAAAGGAAACTTTATGACGGAAAAAAAAATGTACTTCGTGCTTTCGGATTAATTCTGGTCCTTTGAACACAGTCTTCTATTCTCATAAAGATGTTGCAAAGATAACCATCCTAGCAAAAATTAGACACCATAATAGTTGTCACAACTCTTTAATTTTAAATCACATAAAATAGTAAATGTGACACCCCAAAATTCGGGGGTCCATTGATTACCCATCAACCCGCAGAATACCCGTGGATTCTGAATAATTCGATATCACGCTATTATGCTCCATTTATCGGAAACCATAATTTTGACAAAATTCGGCAGAGTCTCCTTTGTACGGGAAGCTCTACCCAAAACTCAACCTGTGCAATTATATAATAACAAGACTCATCCGAGGTCCAATATTCAATAATGACCACACCGGGTCTAATTATAAGTAAACATTGGCCACACCAAATCCAATTATCCATATTTATATCAACACATGCAAGGTTAGTTTAATAATAGTCTATATAAGTTCTATTATAATTATTTGCAACAGATTACATGCCCAAAACATTATTTCCACAAATGTTTTGCATTAACACAAAATAAAGCCACATTCGGCTTTCTTCAAACATGAAGGTCCAAAGTGGAGCTATCCACCGGTGTATCTCTCCCACCTGAAATATTTTCTTGTATAGGGTGAGTCAACGCCCAATAGAATAATCCCTACAGAGGCTACTCTCCACCTTAGGTGCATATGTGGTGTGTATAAGCAACAAACAACATTTAACAATCAGTTCATACAAGAATATGCATTAAATGTGGAATGTAATCATGTCATGCCATGAAATGAGATGATACTCATTCATGCACTTAAACCTAAGTCATCACTGACTCCCACGATACAATGCAATGTCAAGGTATACTGAATCCATCAATTGACGAAAAAATCCACCAAATGATCATTTGAAATAAAAGTTGTTTTATTATAAAACCAAATCATTGATGGGTGTTACTCATTGTATGAGTACTTTGTAAATCAAAATCTTGTATCTTGTTGGGCAGCGAATTTTGGATTTTATACCGCCGGTTCCGTATACCATACTACACTTTTTTGGAATTTCACCACATGAGATTGTATAACTAAGTCGTCGGGTCTTGCACCCGAGGGGAGAATCTACCCCTTCTTGCTATACCCAAAACAAGTTTTTCCTTCATGCAACCATGTGACTCATTCGGATTTTCAACCTAACTTTCTCGAGTCCACCCATCAATGACCAAGAATGGTGTTTGATTAACCATGCATACACACCCACACTCATGACTCATGTCCATGAATGTGATGTTATGTTTTCATGCATATGCAATGTGATGCACCGTTGCACAACAACATAATGTTCAATATGCTATGAATGACATATGAATAATTTCTAACACATCCATGGTAAATTATATCCTAAGCATATAAATACCATAATTGTCAAAATGTCAATATATATCAAAACATGCATATATCAACAAGTACATTTCAATCATAAATCATATCATAAGCATATGATTTCACATTACCACATTATCCAAGCGTATTATAGCATAATCTCATGCAATTAACACACTTTATTTCATGAAGGCATTTTATCAAACACCTTAAAGGCACTCAAGTCATATATTCACATAACCATTCCAAGTAACCACATAGCTCAAGAAATCATACTAAGTAATTTCTACAAACCACATAGCTCAAGAAATCATACTAAGTGATTTCTAGAAACCATTTCAAGTAACCACATATTACAAGAAACAAAACCACTTCAAGATAGAATGTATATTCCATCCATTTCTCATATCCACCAAAACACCAACCTCATGCAAAGGCTATACAACCCCACATGCTTAAACCCCTCTCCTATGAACACCATAGGTTAGAATGAACCAAAGTAGGAAAACCGTACCTCTTGTAGCATAAACGAATACTAGAACCTCCAAGAACACTCCCAAAAGCTCAAGACTTTGATTTCTCTAAAATCTCGCCTTTTGATCTTCAGTGAAAATCTTCGTTCTTGGTACCCACGCGTAGCCCTCCTCACGTAGAACAACTTTAATTCTTGGCTCGAGCGATTCCGACCGACGGATCTTCGAAAAATCGAATGAGAAGGCTTAAGATTTTTGGTTTTTTCCTTTTTGTTCTCTTTTCTCTCTTAATCTCTGATACAGCCGGCCATAGGGAAGGAAAAAGCTGATATTTCAGATATTTTACTCCTATTTATAGTTTTAAAGACTTGACCCTCGTCACGCCAAGTGTCCTCCTTTGTTTCTGTCCGTTTTTCGCTTCGAAACGATTAAATTTCGTACCGATTTAAGTTCAAAATATTTTATATGAAATTTATTTAAAATATTTTTCAAATTTCAAAATTTTTATAAAAATTTATTTGTTGGGGGTCACCGGACACCCGTCACCTCAAAAAATGTGAAAAATCTGGCTATCTCAGAATTCGACAAAAGTTGTCTGGGTAATTAGATTTCACGAGACGAATCTAACGCTGAGGTCCGTTTCATCATCCGAGGTATAGAAAAATACCAATTTTCAACCCGCACTATAATGGCAAATTACCATTTTACCCTTTTTTTTTATAAAAAGTTCAAATTTTTCCGGGTTACATATTCTTCCCCCTTTAAAAAAAATTTAATCCCCGAAATTCACATACACATGCATATGCAACAGTCAAATAATGCTAAAAGACTATAAGAATGTACCTCCATCCTCGAATAAGAAAGGATAATTGGTACGGATGGTGTCCTCGCGCTACCATGTCGCCTCCTCTACTCCTCGGTACTGCCACAACACTTTCACTAGCCGCACGATCTTGCCTCATAAAACCTGTTCTTGGCTATCCATGATGCGCACTGGTCCCTCCTCGAAGGTCCCATTAGCATCAACAACAAGCTCTCCCCAAGAAAGATTTGTATCTATGACATACATGGATCACATCTATGACATTGTCTTACTCCACGGCGGGGGCAAGACCGCATCTCTCTTATTACTTGGGTTCTATGTACTCTTTTAAGTAACCGTCCTGGACCAGCCTTTCCAAGAAAGATTTGTATACTCTGCAATTTTCGGTGCGATGACCGAAAGTCCAGTGATAGGAACACTTGACTTTTTGATCACGGATGGAGGGATCGCTCTACATCCTGGGCAGCCACTTGAAAAACGACTCATATTTGATCTTATGGAGCAACCTGTAGATGGGTTCCCTGAACATAGTGTGAACACCTTTGAATGACCCTCCTAGAGGGGGTACCAGACCCTTTCGAGAAGTGTCTTCCCGTTCCATTTCTTTTCTCTTAGGTGGGGGGTTTCTGCCTTTGCTATTCCCCATTTCATCCTCGATCCTAGAGTACTTGTTTATTCGGGCCATCAACTCGCCCATATCTGAGGGAGTCTTTTTAGTCAGGGATCGGTACAGGTCCGTGTCCATTGCCAAGCCCAGCCTAAAGGATGCCACAGCCATAACTTCCGAACACCCCTCTACCTCATTAACCTCTTCCCAGTACCGGATGATATACTGGCGAAAGGTTTCGGATTCCCTTCGCTTGAGCGTCAGTAATGATCCAACGTCTTTAGGCCGCTTACTCCTCGTAATGAATCGGGTTAGAAACTGCCTCGTCAACTCCTTCCATGATCCAATGCTGTTGGGGGGGAGAGCCTCGAACCACTTCATCGCGGAATCTTCCAAGCTCATGGAAAACACTTGGCAGAGGAGTTGTTGGTCCGAATGATACAGGGACATCATTTGCTTGTATTGCCTGAGGTGAGCTTCAGGATCTGATCGCCCATCGTAAGTTTTAAATCTTGGCACGATGAACTTCTTTGGTACCTCTATCTCTCAGATATCCCTGATAAAAGGTGATTGCATGGTCTCGTCTTCAGCATCATCCTGGACAGCCCTGCTCTTTCTCCTGGATTCCAACCGAGCTCTGAGATCAGTTTCCACCCCAAAGGGATGTCTTCTGAGGTCTCCAAGTTCATTGACAAGGCTCCCCTTTTTTGGGCATCGCGTGGAAAGGGTTGAATCCTCCTCGGACTCATCCCCCTTCCTCCACCTTGACAGTCCTTGCTGGAGGTCGTCCAAGGCTAAAGGCCTTGCCTTCTTGGAACGATCGTCGAGGGGGTGCTCATTGGCTCTTGGGCGCTTCGGGGCCCTGGAGCTTTTAGCCTTGTTATTTAAATGATTCCTCAGATCCTCAGTTTTCGCTTCTCGGGCGGGGAGTCCACGAGAAAGGAACGAATCCCTCGATCCTTCGCCGGAGGCCGCGAATTCGTTGAGCTGGCTTAGGACATTCACATTGTCTTTTTCTAATTGTCATAGTCGATCCCCAAACTTTTCTTCCATCACCTCCGCCAGTTGATGAGCCAAGGGGGCGGATTCTCCTGACCTGATGCCCATGTTGGTTTGAGGAGTAAGCCCCCTTGACTGAATAGAGACATTTCTGTCGTCATCAGCGTGACCCCTCCCTCCATCATGACGTGGAGCTTGTAACTCGAGACTTCTTTGCTGGGGGCCTTTTCCTTTCTGTAGAGTATTCACCATGGTCACTGTTCTTGCTAGAGAAGAAACTAGGAAAATTAGTCGTTTTTCACAGACGGCGCCAGATTGTGCGTGCAGGATCTTGCACAATATAAACACGAGAACAGATCTCTCCCGTGGTGAACACGAGTCAGTCAATCGAATGATCAACCTTGTTGGGCGGAATAGACTGTGAGGACCGATGGTAGCTTGGAACGGTAATGAGTGACTTTTGTGGGTCACCGAGATGGTCCTATAAGGATAGGGAAGATTCCTGGAATAGAGAAAAACGAGTTAGGAGGGCGCCGGTGTATTTTTCGGCGTATCCTCTCCGATGATCAAGTCAGTTTTTTGAGAGAGGGGAAGAAGAAAACAATGTATATGTTTGAGAAAATGTTATTTTCATACCTCATCATGTGTTCTGTGAAGAGTATTTATACCTTAAAAACTCATGATTTCTGTCAGTATGGTCAGTAGGTGATCATTAGAGGCGGGTAACGTGCACATTGATTTTTAGGAGAAATGACCTCTTCCTTAACTGCTCGGGACCCCGAGCAACCAATGCATCACCCTCGGTCTGTTGAGCATTTAATGACCTTCACTCGGTTGGGATATATTAAATGCTCTATCACAGGATCATTTCTTGTCTTTCACTTTCGAGTCTTCACGCATTAAATGTTGTCTCATCAAGGGAAATGTGCATTAAATACTTGCTTTCCCAAGTCGTGTGTCAGCAAGGACATTCTGGTTTTTTTGCCTCTGATCTGACACAGTACGCCACGTGTCAGCTCCCCTTTGGTTGAGCCTTCTACTTTCCTGTGCGTCATGACACCGTCTAGGTAAGACTAGGTCATGATGGCTAATCTAGCCTAGCCCAGACTGATGACCTGTCTATCAATAACCCTGCAGGAACAGGAATGCCGACGTAGTGGGTACACATCGGTGCCGAGGTCCTAGTATGGTCAGGGTCGATGTACCCACCCCCCAATCGACCGAGGAATACGTGTCGCCTGTGCATACCGGCGTCGTAGATCCTTATGCATAGTACTATCTAGGGGGAAGAAGGATCATGATCGGATGAGTACGTGTCGTGATCACGGCTGAGAGTATTTCTTGACATCGAGTACACGTGTCGCTATCTTGGGGTGTCCGAAAAAAGTCCCATTATGGAGTTAATTTGAGAAGAGTCATACACATAATTCTGCTAAAAGAATTATATGGGGGAGAATATTCACTTTCTTGTAGCATTATATCATTGGGTTCCTTCTATTGAGGGTGATGTTCCAAGTTTATTTTTTCCGTAAATAAATGCCAGTTTAAGATTATGACCAAGTGAGTGCTCGTTAATGCTTGGTCAAAAAATGCATGCTACCTAGTGCTCTGTGTTGAAGCCATGGGGACGAAAAGTCATGCACCTGATTAAAGATCGGTAAAATATTTGCATTATATTAAATGAATAATATGTATGTGTATCTTCTATTTTATATTATAGATAATCTGATATATAAAATTCGGTTTATACACAGAAAATCAGATTATCAGATCTTTATATAATATAAGTAAAGGTTCACAGTTTTAGATAAAATTAGACATACCATTAGTATAATTATAGCGCAATCTTCTGGCATAGTTTGTCTTCGCTATAGAAGGTTGTCTGATGTTTTGGATTGTTATNAGAATTTTTTCAATATTGCTAATTGCAACTCTTCATATCATAAATTCTTGCAAACAACTTCGTATGTAACCCATTAGTAAACTCGAATGAGTGGGCACAATTTATAATGTAAAGAACGTTTCTTTACATGTGCCTTGAAGCTATTTTCTTTTATAATTTTCTATCTACCATTCATACCCACACTACCAACAGTAGGCAATGGGTTGGTGGCTGTGGTCATATACCCTAAAATAAACAATAGAGATGATCATTCACGAATTAATTGTCCAACTACTATTGTTTTGAAATTTATATACCCAATATCATACTATTAAAATTGTTTGTGAAAATATCGATGCTTTGAAAAAAAAGAGTAATTTTTAAAGGGGTGGATAAGAACTTATTAATCAACAAGAACATGTTATTCCAAAAAAAGTAAGTTAACTTTTAAAAAATATAATTTTANCCCTTTTGAGAAAGTTCAAAAATTTTCTTCAAGTCAAACCTTGAAGGTGAATTTAATTATTTGATATGACAAATAAATCGAGTAGTAAAATCTCAAAAATAAAAAAAAAAGAGTAAATTAAATATAATTGTCAATAATTTAATTAATTGACGGGCATCTCTAATCTTAAATGTTGAAAGATTATTAAGCATATAATAATGAGTAGCTTGAAATATAAATTTGAGATAAGATCCAGGAGATCAATAATAAGTTTTTAGTGGACTAAATTATTATTAATAAACTATAGGATGTTTGTTTTGAGTTAGACATAGGATTTCTAGGCCCATTGAAAGCTTGACTTTTATTTCTCCTTATGGTCTCTACTTAGTCTATAAATAAATTCACTCTCTGGTTTCTCAGTCATAACCTTGACCTTCATGTTTAGAAGAGTCAAAGAGAGAAAGAAGTGAGAGAATTTGAAGGATTACAACCTACACTACAATCGGCTTTTTGACTTGGAAGGACATACAGTAGAAGATCATGAGGTTCATCGAGCTACTATTCAATTTTTTTCATTCTTGTTTGTGTTGTTCTGCTTGTCAAAGGTAAATACTAATTCCGTCTTATAGGGTTAATAGACAAGTAAAATTTTTGTAATTAATTATACATGCCATCAATGAACTTTGAGATTGCTGTTCCAACACATGTTTGCTCTTTGGATCGTTCATGAAACCTAGACGTAACATATGACCATAATAATGTTAAGCAAAGTATGTTGACATTTATATGAAGAGGATATCAGTTTGTGTATGGTATTTTGGGTTTTGTCCCATAAAGTACTTGATTTAATGCTAAGGCAATCAATAACTTTGATAAAACATGGATGTGTTTGTACTAATTGAAATGCTTAAGTTGAAAAAACCTTTTTATAGTTAAATTGGGATGTATATTCTGATTGAGAAATGTTCATAATTATATAATCAAAGTGGGGGATTTTTGACACTTTATTTATAGTTTGATTGAATAATTGAATTATTTTGAGTAGTTGTGAATTTTACAAAAAGTTATAATTTGAAAAGTTGTGACCATAGAAAAGTCATGATTTTTAAGAAAAGACGTGTAATCGATCGGTTGTGACTTTTGGAGAAAAACACCAAGAAATTTATAAATAGAACTCTAGACTTCATTTACAAACATACTAGAGTTTTATATAACGTATCTCTTTTCTTCCATCTTTCTCTTTTTTAGAATGAAAAACAGTTCAAGAAGATTTCTTTAGAATTTTTTCAATATTGCTAATTGCAACTCTTCATATCATAAATTCTTGCAAACAACTTCGTATGTAACCCATTAGTAAACTCGAATGAGTGGGCACAATTTATAATGTAAAGAACGTTTCTTTACATGTGCCTTGAAGCTATTTTCTTTTATAATTTTCTATCTACCATTCATACCCACACTACCAACAGTAGGCAATGGGTTGGTGGCTGTGGTCATATACCCTAAAATAAACAATAGAGATGATCATTCACGAATTAATTGTCCAACTACTATTGTTTTGAAATTTATATACCCAATATCATACTATTAAAATTGTTTGTGAAAATATCGATGCTTTGAAAAAAAAGAGTAATTTTTAAAGGGGTGGATAAGAACTTATTAATCAACAAGAACATGTTATTCCAAAAAAAGTAAGTTAACTTTTAAAAAATATAATTTTACTGGGTAAAATACATTGGTAGTGCTTTAAGTATGCGTTTGTGTCATTATGGGGGACTGGATTATTATCAATTGAGAGTGTTAGCACAGTTTCATCTAATTTATTTGTACTTTTATTCAGGACCCACAAGGATATTTTATGATCTTCCCTTTTGATTGAATTAATTTCATTTTTGAAATAAGCTTACCCATGCACTAATGTTAAATATATAGGGAGCATAAATTTACAAACGACATAAGCCCTCCTTCAGTTGATATTCTTTTCTATTATTTTTTATTACATATATATATTGTATTCCTTAATTTATTCTATAAGAGTTGTTGGGAAGGGATGATAATATAACTTCAATCATTGGGTATAAAAATAATGGGCAAATCTAATGCTCCCATCAAAGTACAGAGTGATCATNTTCTCAGTCATAACCTTGACCTTCATGTTTAGAAGAGTCAAAGAGAGAAAGAAGTGAGAGAATTTGAAGGATTACAACCTACACTACAATCGGCTTTTTGACTTGGAAGGACATACAGTAGAAGATCATGAGGTTCATCGAGCTACTATTCAATTTTTTTCATTCTTGTTTGTGTTGTTCTGCTTGTCAAAGGTAAATACTAATTCCGTCTTATAGGGTTAATAGACAAGTAAAATTTTTGTAATTAATTATACATGCCATCAATGAACTTTGAGATTGCTGTTCCAACACATGTTTGCTCTTTGGATCGTTCATGAAACCTAGACGTAACATATGACCATAATAATGTTAAGCAAAGTATGTTGACATTTATATGAAGAGGATATCAGTTTGTGTATGGTATTTTGGGTTTTGTCCCATAAAGTACTTGATTTAATGCTAAGGCAATCAATAACTTTGATAAAACATGGATGTGCTTGTACTAATTGAAATGCTTAAGTTGAAAAAACCTTTTTATAGTTAAATTGGGATGTATATTCTGATTGAGAAATGTTCATAATTATATAAT